>JADGIL010034146.1:0-20745 GCA_020352625.1 Cactoblastis cactorum
ATTCAATTTTAGATTTACGCCACTTGGCTAGGTAATTGGCTATATCATGTGTCACTTCACATTAGACATACGTATCTACATTTCCGACGCTAACAAGTGTGTAATGATGTAGAATATTCAGGAAAAAATCGTGTTAAAAAGCTACGTGAATAATAAACATATCAACTGGAGGCGTATCAATTACCAGACATATTCATTCACGTCGTCTCTCGCATTTCGTTATATTCTCGCGAAAAGAAAATACAAAGAAAGATATTTCACATTTCAGAAAATCAACGTGAAATTTGTTCAAACATATGGAAATAAAGATCTTAAACAAACTGAAACGGGAGAAAAGATTTACATTTCGAAAATCAAGCGAAGACGATAGTGTATAATTTTACCCAATGCTCCTTGACTTGGCCATTAGATGAAATGATTAGAAATTCAGAATTAATAATAAAAATAATGATCAAACAGTTAATGGTACTTATATGATTTACCAGATACAATATCTCAATAAATTCATTTATTTGGCGTTGATAAAAATTAAACAATTCAATACGTAAGTATAAACTAAACAACGAAGTAAACTAAAATACGACGTATGTAGGTAATCACTATCTAACTCTATGGTAATCACCTACATACGAGTAGTAGGTATACAAGACGCTTTCCGCCGTCTGTTCCCATGTATGCTTAGATTTTGATGCGGTTCTTTTTAATAGACCGGGTCATGGTACAGTTGTTGTATTTGTTGAAGTAGTACAGTACAACAATTGTTGTTGCAGTTGTACAGAGGACGCGAAAAAAAAATAATTTAAATACTTCTAAAGAAAGCAATATATACCAATTTATGATATTACAAATTTTTATGTGAGAGTTTTGATATAAATATACATATACACAAGTCGCTGAAGGTTTAGGCAGCCAATAGTCCTGATACTCGAAAACCATGCTTACTAGAATTTAGGCTTAATAATAGAACGCTCATCATATTAAAAAAAATATCCGTTTTAAGCCAATTCCCGTGGTCATGTTTTACGATCTGTACAATAAGAGAAACAGCTGATACATATCGTTTTCTACCTGACAGGTATGGAAGTAAGTACATCGATAATTAGTTTCCAATTAAAATTAGGTCTACGGGAAGTTAATAAACTGAATCAGCGCATAGGGTACTTTTTTATTCCTTTTTATTTTTAGAACTCCCGAGGCACAGTATGTATATCCATTTTTATTTAGAATATGAATGTTCCTTTTGGTTTACTGGCAATGAAACAAACAAATTTCTTATATCTTAAAACGTATAGAACAAAACAGTTGCAACCAATCTTGAAAGTTACAAATCGTCCGTTTATCGGTTCGGGAAAAAGTAATAAAACTGACAAATGTATCAATTAATGCCGCCGTAATTCCTGCCGATTACGCTGATAGATTAACGAGCACTGTCCGTGGAATACCATTTATCAATGAGGGATCCTTAGACACACGCACGAGGAACTACATAGTACAGGTACTTGATAAACATTTGTAAGACTTGAAGGATAAATCAATTATCATTAACTGTTTATATTTATAGTATTAATAATGAAAACATTTGTATTAACAGCTTAAGCTACAATCTAATCAATTTTGCAAAATTAAGCAAAAATCATTAAGGCTAAATCTCAATATGATGATATTTTAGTACAATATCCTTCAGGAAAATGTACTTAATGTATCAAGATTCGATTTTTAGAGGTTTTAAATATTTTAAAATACAAAACGGAAAAACATAAATAATGTAAAAAAAACACGCGTAACAGTAAATGGATACATTTATGAAGGTAACAATACATGACTCATACACCGGAAAAGGGAGTCCTCAATTCCAAGCTTCCATCGATTTCCATTTTCCCTTTAAATTTTTATTCTCGAGGGAAAATTATGTGACGAAACCTACGGCCCCATCGCTACAAAAGCGTTGGTATTTTAAAAATGTGAAATATTCAGTTCCACTCACGCCTCGGCTATTGAAAGCTTTTATGGTTTTGAACGAAACCCTTTCTGTAAACGACCTATAAATAAGTATATATAATAATGCTCTCTGTTCCATTAATTAAATTTGTTGGCAGTGGCAGTCAGTAATTACTGCTTTGCTGAATTTATTAATATTATCATCAGAATGTTGAAAATATTAAATTTAAATAAAATATGATACGATGATAGCACTAAATAATAGGAGTATAATATATATAATAACATATTTTTTTCATGTTAAAAATACATAAAGATTCATCAAATCAAATATATAACATGTAATATACATAACAGTACAGACTGCATTTGCCAACGTAAATATAAAAACCATAATCTAGTTTTTAAATAATTTTCAGATTTGATTTGATTTTTTCAAAGTTGACAAAATGTAAGAATATTCTTTGAGTGCGATGGCAAAAATCCACATTGTTAATATAAATAGTGAAACAGTACAAAATGTAAGTATGCTTTGAAACGTTTGTTGGTCACAGCGGCAACCAATTTGCTAGCTTTTTTTATGAAAGAGCGAGGCAAACGAGCAGGCGGGTCACGTGATGTTAAACAGCTTGTCTCAATTGAGAGGATGCACTGCAAATTGAAGTGCAGTATGTTGTAATTATCGTGGTGATGTCTGTACCTGTTCTTTGTGGCACACAGGGGATAATAATTAGTGGCTTATCCATGAGTGAGTATGTAAGGATAGTGGGATTCCATATCGGATTATGCCCGTGGGAGTCAGGCGTAGGTTTAACTTAACCGTTATTACGATCATTGTACCTTAGTAACAATTTTTGTGTGGTTTTCGTAAATGTCAGAACAGTTTTCTTCTAATTAAAGCTATCATCTTCTGTAACAAATATATATTTATTTAGCAACAGTACTGTATTACCTGCTTTCACCTAAGGCTTCTATATAAGCCTGAAAGAAAATTATTTTAATTTTTAATATCAAAGATTTTCACCACATTGAAATATTTTGTTAGCAACCAATAATAAATTGTAATGTTTTTCATTTTCTGAACTAGATTTATTTTACAATGAGTTTAAAGTAAATTGCTATCCATACTAATATTAGAAAACCGAAACAAGTGTGTTTGTTTATCCGTCTTTCACGTCAAAACGGAGCAACGGATTAATGTGATTGTTTATGTGGAGATAGTTGAAGGGCTTGAAAGTGACAGGCTACATTTTTTATTTTATTTGACGCGAGCGAAGCCGTGTGCAGAAACTGGTCTTCAATAATCCGTATACGTATATTGTTTGCTTTTGCTCGTATCGAAAGTTACGTCAGCAACTTGGGACACGCGACGTGACGCTTCGTTATTATATCTACTGTTCCGTTCCGCGTGCAGCATCCGGAAAGTTTGAAATTGAATCATGTGTATATACGTTTCCTTTACACGGAATGCGACTACGGAGCTGTGAATATGATCGAAAAGTATATTCAGTTTATTGGCTTTTTAGTTACTCTTTGTTTATGTTCAGGATTTTCAAAAGTGGTAACAGCTTTTACCATTTTTGAAAATTTTGAATTCTTAAGTACTAGGGTACCAGGTTTTATTTTGACAGGTTTATGTAAGTATTAGATTAATTTCATTTCAATTTATTTCTTTTTATAATTATGCAATATATTGCTATTTATATACTTAACAAGAAGAAGTATGAAACGAGAAGAGTCGAAATCAACGTTTTAGATGATTTCTTAAAACAAAGTCATAAAAATAAATAAAACCATAAACCTGTCTACATTTGAATAAAATATTCTAATAACACTTACCTAGCAAGCAGCAACGCGTCAAGGGCTTGCGGCGTCCGTGCGTCAGCCACGATGACGTGCGGGAGGCGCATTTCGGAATCGCGTCGCAACGCGTCGAGCGCTTCGCGGGCGTTGCGTACGGCGCGCGCTTCGCCGCCTGCGCGCGTCGCCGCCGCGCAAGCTGCGGCGCACACGCGCGATCCTCGCTCCGGGAACACGCATAGCAACTGCGGACAACAAGTGGATATGGATATTATTTTTCTTTTGTTTCGAACTCAGAGAACCATATCAGTGTTGATGCTGTAAGTCATAGCGTAAAAATAAATATTCTATATAATTGAGCAGGTGAAAAGGAGCAGGAAATAGTCACCTACAACACCGAATTCCATTTTTACTAAAAAATAAATATCACCTACAAAATAGAAATAAAGACGACACGCGTAGCGTAAATCGAGTTTGACTAAATTCAATCTCAGCGCCGCACGGGTTTAGGGGAGCCTCTATCCTATAAGTGTAGACGAGGAAAATGTGGCAACAATCAGTTGTGGCGAGGAAAGAGGCTTAAAGATACTTATATTGTTATATTGCGAAGAGTTGCGACTGCCACAAAAACTTTTTTATAATACTCGTTATTTATAAAACTGAAAGGTTTTTATGATTTCTTTGAGTTGATAAATAAAACTGTAACGTATTTACAAAAATATATCAATTATTCAAGGAATTAATCCTTGAAATACTGAAATATTGATTCTAACTGTATAACTATTATATATAATATGGTAAAAAAAAACCTCAATTTACCACCCTGTTGAATACGATTTTCGTTTGAACAGAAAGTTTAAAATCTTCAACTTTATCATAAAGTAATCCACTTCGCAAGGCGAGGAAAAGTTTCACAAAATATAACGAAATATAAATGTAAGCAAAAAGTTCTAACTTTTGTGCTCCAATCAGTCTTATAAAAACATATTACATTTGAACTTGGATAGATTTATCCAAATCAAATGATTGACCGTAGAATTCGGAATTAAATCAAAAATGTTTAATTCAGAGACTAGATATACATATATGTAACTAGACCTTTAAAAATTATTTTTTTACGACAGTATTGAACTTGCATATGCAAATATCTTTAACAAGCTACAAATAAATATTTGTATTATATGGAACGGACGGTTTTGTTCCTATGTGATTAAATAATATTTAAACCTCTGACCGCCAGGAAAAAAGAATCGAATGTATCAATAATGATACACATGTCACCGAAGTGTCAAATGGAAAAATAAGTCACCCGTTTGAAAATAATATGGACAGCTAGGCAATATTCATTGACGCTGGAACACACTCGACATCAAGAAGGCTTTACGACCTCTCACGTCGTAAAAATCCGCAACATATGTTTGCGGTACTACAGGCGTTAAGTATTAGGGGAGGCTAAAGCCCTATCCAATAAATGTTTTACCTTGCTTTAGACATATACAATAATATACATATATACGTAGTTGGTATCAAACTAAATAATAAGGAATAAATGACATGTTGCTTAATGACACTTTCAGAAACAATAAAAAAAAGACATCAATGTGTTTTTTATTCACACTCATGGTATACATATATTCTGAAGAACATTTTTTGACTAATGACAACTATAATCTCTGACGCAAACTATCAGTTAGGGATTCTTAGCCTGATTCTTACTTCCATGTTGATTTGATAGAAAAGCGTAGTATGTGCCAGCTGCTTAATTTACAGTGCAGATTGTAAATGACAATCAAGGGAAATTGCTTAAAATAGTGGATTCTTCTCATAGGCGATACCGAGCAACAAGTCACTATGTTGGATTGTCCATCCATCAATAAATGCTGTAGAGTAGCTTGATCGTAAGCAGCACTCAACAATACTCATGACTTTAGACTTTATTCTCTTCTCTCTTTTATTCCGATAAAACTGTGTCACTGTAAGCTAAAACTTGGTCCATATTTATGAATAACTTTGCATTTTATTTTTATCTGAATAAGTAATATTTTTTAAAAGTCAAAGTAAAAATATTTTTATTAAAGTACTTCTAGCACTTTTGAATCGTCAATTAATTCTTTTCAAATTGATTCAGCAAAATAATTCACGTGACGTAATTATTCACAGAGTTCGCGAAACAACTGCTCTAATTTTTTTCCAATTCCACATTTCTTGAAGGTAATTTTACTCAAATAAAAAGGAGAAAACAGGTGGTTTTTACCTTAGACATGAATAAATTCAACTTGATTCATCAGATGTCTTGCAAAAAAAAATTGAATAATTATGCTACGTCCGCATAATTTTACCTCTCAGTAATGGCGAATGTAAATTAGACTCGTTGTTTCAGATACAGTATTATGTCTTTATCCCTTACGAGATAACAGTACCTATTGGTAGGCGTATTGGTGATATGGATAATTTTTTAAACACTTTCCCTTGATAGACTGTATTTGTACAAATCTGCGCAAAAAAGGAAGCCGTTTTTTCAGATTTTATAAATAAAATTGCCTGCGGTATCGCCTCCGCAGATTAACTTTCGTAAGTACAATTTTTATCACTTTAATTATCCTTCGGGGTGCATTTCACAAAAAAAAATATAAATATAATGAAGCACAATAAATATATTTTCCTTTATTATTATATATCTTTTGAAACAAACAACCCAGCAACTAAGTACAAATCAAAAGTTGTTTTTATGGAAAACATCAATTAATCATAATATTACACAGAAAGCATTTTAGGGTACCGCACTCAACGGCTAAAAACGGTATTCTATTACTAGGACTCCCTACCTGTTTCTCATCAGACTGAATCTCATGAACCGTGATACACAAGACAGTTAACATTTCCACAGTTAATGTATTTCTGTCGCCGTTATATTATCAAATACTAAAAATAGGATAAAATACATATTTAAGCGAAGATCGCATAGAGCAAACAAGATGTTTTGTGGTGTTTTATAGATACCTATTACTAAAAAAAAATCACTATCCCTATCTCTATGATTGTGGAACAAGCCATGCCATGATTTTTAACAGAAACTACACCATTTAATTCTTCAAAAAGGGGGTTCAATAATTCATTTAGGGGCAATAAAGGGCCATTGCCACTTCCCATCAGGTGGCGGCAAGTTAGATGGCCAGTTTCGTTGTATAAAAAAAATATCCCTAAATGAACGAGTCAGACTCTCACTTGGCCTTATTATTAAAATTCCAATTCCCAAATTGTTCTTTAACAGCATTAACTTAATCATACAGCGCATCATGGATATTACAACACTTTAATTAATGACAAAGATATTAATGGACAGGACATTGCCTGTTAATGGCGGGGTATATAGGGCAAATGTTTTAAATTATTTGAGTGGTGAACATCAAAGTATTTTATTTTAAAAGCCATTCTAGTAAAAGCTTGTGCTATCAATTAAAAAAATATCTTTAAAGGTCATGGCTAAAATAGAAGTATAGAAGATTGCCCTGAAAATTTGTAATAGTGTAAAAAACATCAGCTCTGAAATAAATAACTCAATTATTGTAATTTTATTTTTATTAATTAAATATAGATATTATCGCAAATTAATAAATTAATCTCCTAAGTTAACGCGATGTAATAATTTTGTCGTAAAACTATAATACATTCTAACAAATTTTGTTATAGTATTAGGAATAAATTAACACATATACAAATTTATTAATTAATATTTCAGTGTAAAGTAATACTGATGTATCTTTACGAATTTAGCCATCTCCTGTTTTGTTTACATTTTAAATGACAATTTGTATTACCTATATATTATACTTTTTTTATGTAAAAGGGAGGAAAACGAGCAGGCGGGTCACGAGATGTTAAGTGATCACCGCCGCCCATAAAAATAAATAGTTATAATGTTAGCTTTCTTTTTACCCGATTGCGGCAGAAGAAGGGTTATTATATGAGTGTTATCCCGCTTTCTTACATTTACACTCCACTTCGCAAGCATCCCTTTTGTGAAACATTTGACAGGCCTGTTATCCCTGGCGACATCAAGTCAGCATTTTTTTGGGTCTGTTCATCGACTTATATAAACAACTAAACTCACAATCCCGCTAAAAAAAGTGTCTTTAAAACACTGCTCATCGCTTATAAATGAGCAGTCTTCGACTAGTCTCGTTAGTTAAACATGGTTTAAACTTACACACATTAAAACTTTGTCGAAATAATTCTGGAAATGGAACTTTGTCGAAATAATCATATTGTTGATTTTGTTCGGAACTGTGAATGTAGTTCTTTATTGTCGATCGAAGTAGAAGAAGAATTTGGCTTTGTATATCCTTAACAGAAAATAAAATATTCGATGATATTTACCTCTAGAGGTTCGGGAGGCGCGTACAGAAGAGCTGTGGGGACGTGCGACGGCGGCGGCGACCTGTTCTGCAAAGAGAGACACCCTGTGTAATATACATAACTTTTATTACTATAATCTATATCTTATACTTTAAAAGTCGTAGGATGAGTCGTTTGGGAATGAATACGGAACAACCCTATTTATATAACCCAAATTATATAATTTGGCGACCTTCGTGGTGTAACGGTTAACGTTACTGACACGTACGCAGGTCCAGGGTTGGATCCCCTCAGATCATGATGGCAAATTATGTTTCTCTGATTGGCCTGGATTTTGTATGTTTATCTACATATATGTTTATTTGTTATAAAATATATCCTATAAAATAGTAGTATCCCATAATACAAATCTCGAACTTACTTTAGGGGCTAACTCAATTTGTGAGATTTGTCCCTACATATGTATTTATTTATTACTAGCTAATGCCCGCGTCTTCTTCCGCGTAGATTTAACGCAAAATTATATCCCTCGGGAACCATACACTTTTTCGGGATAAAAAGTAGCCTATCTTTTATTCTAGGTCGTAGTCCATCTCTGTGTCAAACATCCAAATCCGTTCGGTAATTTTTGTGTGATGCGTGAACAAACGTACAGACAGACAAAAAGTCTAAAAATGATAGTCGGCTTCTATAGGCCCTGTAAAGAGCCCCTTTATATTTTTTTCTGAAATATCCCCCATGTACAGACAGCTCAGTTACAATTTTATTATATGTATAGATATAATCTACTAAGCAACTACAACGCGGTTTCACCTACATTGGTTCTGGTACATTCGAGGGATGTAACCTTGTGGATTAAAAGTAGCCGTAGCCTATAGCCTTTCTCAATAAATGGACTAACAATGAAATATTTTTTAATTGGACCAGTAGATCCTGAGATTATCATCACGTTAAACCAAACAAATTCTTTCGCTTTATAGATAAAAAATCAATTACGGGCTTGTTACACCACGTATAGCTCGATAAATGCTGAACCGATTGTGATGAAATTTTATACACAAGTAGGGTGTAACCCAGAATAACACGATGGGGTCGTTTAATCTCGAATTTCCCACAATAATGAAACTCCGGGGCGTAAAGTTACAGATAAATCATCTTTGTATATTGTAGTGTAATTTAGTTACCCTACCCAGGTCTATTTATTGTGGCATATTGGTGAACTAATGTTAAAAGTAGGGATATTAGTATTATTGATCGCTTGTGATACATTAACTCAAAAAATTAACATATTTTGAAATTAGAAAAATAGTTATATATTAGATTTTTAAGATTTATTTCATACGACCAAAAATAAAAACAAAATTCCACAATTGTGGCTGTTTTCTTTTACTGACCACTGAATGACAAAAATAAAAAGATTTTTAGCATAGATCCGTGTAGAATATCCAATTCTGAGATGTTGCCCATATTTTAGTCCCAACTACGGTTGGGATCACAAGATTGGATTATCTAGTCCCGTTTATATGATTATAAGTTGAAAGCCCATCAACCACACGTTTCTCCAAAACCCTACTCTGGATGTACTTCCCTACCTACATTTTATTAGGAATAAATGTAATGCTATCTAGCTAGTTTATATAATGTATATATACTTATTGATACATATTTTTCACAGAGCACGATTTTAAGTAAGCTCTTGTGGTTTTTTTTTACTATACCATCTGCCTGCTTTGTAAGAGTGATATACATATGTACATACATGATATGAAAGCATTTAACTTTTAAATCTAAAGTTGTAATAATATTTCATATATATTAAATAATAATAGTGTTTCTGTAAATTGTACAACAAAAAATTTACTGTTTGTGATATGGAGTAATCTCGCTTCGCTCGCTTAACAAAATTGCAAATAAATACATAATTCAACACTTTGCTATTCTTTATTTGTAATTGCAGGCAAATGTTACACAACTTATGACGATTTTCTTGATATTTATCTTGTATTTTAAAACACAGGGGATTTAATACAACTCATCCCAAAATTATTTCCACTTAAGCACACAAATATGTATGTAATGAGAAAACTCGACGTATAAATCGCGAATATCCCCTAAGTACAATTTTACGTCGCATACAAACGTCTAATCCAATTTAGTTCAATTCTGGCGGGAAAATAACTGGCGATACGCGCGCGTTCGCGCGGGTAGTCATAAAATATGCATGTTCTGTCACTTCACTGAGCTGGCAACATTTACGAGTATTACAAGGTTTTATTTATATTCAAATAATTATATGTAACAAAAACCATAGCAAAAAACAAATAGTAACTCTATTTGATACTTAGAAAGTTTAGTTGCAAATAAATCGTTGTCACATGTTGTGATAACGATAACATAGCGTAGTTTTATTTTTCACATCTGCTCCTGCATTGCATAAAGTTCTGCTATAGCACAAAAAAAGAAATCGGTGAAAATGATACAAAGCTTTTTTTTAATGGGTTTAATTTGATCGTATGCCCAGAATACAGTTGCAAAAGCGTCAAGTATGCACACGTGTGTCTAGATAGGTAATATAATTGATAATTTATCACTCTTACAAAACATACTGATAATTAGAAAGCCATGTGAAAAAAAATGCGAGCCCTGATAAAACTGCGCTAAAAATATAGGTTAATAAACATACATTACTTGAATTAAGTTTTGAACTGAAAAAAATAACTAACTTACTTTATTCGTAACACCTCATATTTTTTACTACGCTACGTGATTTTTGAAGCAAGCCCAAACTCTACAAATGTCACGTATCAGATTTTGTTAAAAGTATAAGACTTTCATACTTTATTTGAAACATTTTATTTTTAATAACTGACGACTAACAAAATTGTTCTTGTGTATCTCATATGGTTCGTTATAATGTAATAAAAGTTATTGACGTAATTAATTTTATTTTAAATGAAAACGGCTTAAAAAGATTTAATAAAAAAATAGACAAGAAAAATGGAAATTCCAAACAGTTTTAATATAAAATTACCTGGACTACATTGGATGCAATAAGATTTTTCAGGAATGAAAAATAGCTAAATAATTGTTAAAAGCTCCAATAACAAATGACATTGATATAATTTTTCCAAATTATTTTCTCCAATATAATGTAGAAATATTTGTTTTTGTTACCAAGCGCCACGCCAATTTCCGTTTCATCTGAGATAAAATTTCGTATAAATTTTATCTATACTAATACATGTAACATAACGGAAGAAATTGTTTCTTTGATTGGCCTTTTTGTAAGAACAGTATGTAACCCGATTTTTATATTTTTAAATTAGTTTTTGTTTTTAATTTTTACAAAAGATCTTATCAGTATATTTTCGGTTAAAAACTAACCAATGTAATGTTGTATGTTACCTTTTTAACACTTCAGTGAAAATTCCTTGTAAAATCAGATAAGCTTCGAAGATTAATTCTGAGCGTTTGTTCAGAATAAATCTTTGAAAATCTTAAAAAAACAATATTAAAAAGACTTAAAAACGGATTTATTACACTTTTCAATAACACTATTATTATAGTTTGGCCAAAGTTTTATCTGAACTTGTTTCAAAATGCAGAATAATAAGTATACAAAACCAACGCATGCTGTGAATTCGTTTGTTTTGACATATTATGTTGAGTTTAATTTTGTGCCAATGTAACGGCGGATGTAAGAGTATGTCTATAATTGATTTTGTATAATTGGATTAAACGCACCAGCGCGCCGCTCAATATAATTAACGAATATTTTTGTAATTAATAGAAATCGGAAGGCAGCGTCCCATAAACGTATGGATGGTAAGCTTTTTTATAGATATGTGGGTTGATTTTATGAAAAAATTAACCGTTTAAACGCATTACTTTCGTTCCCGTGAAAATAATGAGACAACATAACAAAACTCTTTTTGCGTCGGGGTGTTTTACACAGCTAGTGTTTTACTGCGTTTTACACAGCTAAGAACACTCGAATAAGTCGCCTTTCGTACAAAAAAATACCCAAATCGGTTTATCAGTTTGGGAGAATGACAGAATGATACAGACATCCACACACACACACGTCAAATTTATAACACCCCTCTTTTTGCGTCGAGGCTTAAAAATAAACAGTGGCCTAGGTAAAGTGGGACCTAGGACCATGAAATATTAAAACATAATCACGAATATATAATTAGTAGATGTTTATAGCAATGCTATTTTTATTAGAGATTTAAGTGATTACAGTCAATAGTGATTGTAATAATCTTACCTGATGGGAAGTAGCGATAATGTCTAAAGTGGCACACGTGTACTGCCTAATCACTATCGCCTTCAAAAGTTTTTAACTGTTATTAATATACACACATCGGAATATTACACATCAAAGACTGGAATCCCTAGCCGCGTGAATGTAGAAGTAGTCTTAGTAGTAGTAATGACTGATCCGAGAAAAATATAGTTAAACGGGAATTCGAAATTTTTATTTTAAACATACTCCAACCATCTGATAAAATAAAATTGGTCAGCAAACTTGAGAGTTGTTTTAAAATTTATCAAATATAAAATGTATCGTTTTGAAAAAAAGAACTTACTACTACAAAAAAGAAAGCAAGATTTCTAATTAATCCTATGTTTAAAGTAAAATTATATAGAATAATTTAAGCTAGGGGTTGCCTTGGGCCATAGTTTGTATCTAACAATTTTAATTTGTTTGTGACAGTATTTTAAAGGCCAGATTCAGTCAATTTGATCTTACTTCATTATTTTAGTAATCTAACAAAGTATAATTTTATAAATATATTAAATTAAAACATTCAACATTAATATGTTGAAGGAAGACTCATAATTATTTTGTAGGAATACACATTTATTTTATCACTTTAACCCACCATACCGTAACAGAGACTCGTTTCCTGAAACCGGAAATAATTTCGTTAAAATAAGGGCACTTCCGTCCTTAGTTCGTATGAACCCTTTTCTAATGTTTTAATGATACACGACCTTTTGCCCTACATTTTCACTGTAATTAATAATCAATTATAAATTGGCTGTAATTATTGTATTTAACAATTATGTAGTCATTTTAAAATAAAACCCTAGTTAATTATTTATTTATGTAGTGGTATGAGCCTGTTGCATGCTTTTTTAGCCTGCAGCATTAATGGGCCGGCTCGTCCGGGGCAGCCACACTCCCAAAGAAGACTGACGCCTGAATGGCGGCCATCAGCCACCATGCTCCGTCCGGTGAGTGGGAGAGCCGGAGGCTCAACTTGCCCACCCTCCCCATTTGGGAATGGCTTTTTAAAGGCCGGCAACGCTTCTGTGACCCCGCGGGTGATCCAGGTGTCTATGGGTGGCGGTGATCACTTAACATCACGTGACCCGCCTGCTCGTTTGCCTACCTGTTACATAAAAAAATACATTAATTAAAATTTATATTTTAATTTTTTTTATATATTTTTTTTTCATATTTACTGGCAACCCGCCCCTGCTTTGCACAAGTTTAAAAACCTTCCTTGAGAACAACCCTATCTATTAAAAAACACATCAAAATTCATTGTGTAGTTTTAAAGATAAAACATACATAGGGACTGAGATATTTAGGGCCAGGCAGAGGAAAGCAACTTTCTTTTATACTATGTAGTTATACTTTATATATACATTTATTTTATATGTACAATTTATCATTTAAAAGTTTGAATATTATTTGATTAAAATAATATAACGTGTGACCTTATTTTACTACCAAAAAATCATATGGAGACACGAAAATTTTGATGTTTTGTATGGAAGGATGTTTTATATAGGTATTACATGAGTAATAAATTAAGCATATGGGAAATTTAAAATGTGGCATAGCGTATAAGTTATTTTTTACGAGCAAATAATATATTGTATCGAAAAGCCCATACTTACAGGGGTAATTTTCCTTTAAATAGCAATATAACTAACCCTAATATTATTAAATTAGTGTTGAATCTGATATATAACTTGGTTAAAATGAAAAATTGCTAGTGGTAACACGTATCAAGCGAACGATAATCGCATCTTCGCAGCATCCCTCGGGTGCCGCCGCTCCCTGATATAACTACACTGCGATGAGCCCTCATTCCTGCGCGCAAGAACATTATTTCTCTTGGGGATTCTTATGCTCGCATTTTAGTTTCGACTTGCAAAGTCAGTTGAAAAGTTTTAGTTAGTAATCGTATCTAGTCAGGTAATGGTCCGCGACTTTGGGATATGCCTTCTCTATTTTTTTATTTATTCAGACCTGACTAAGTTACCGTGCGACATCTGATGGTAAGCGACTGCGTGATCCAAATGTTGACTAGCGGAAGAAAGCGTTCCTTTGATAAGTCCTACTGAGCTAAGGTTGCGAGTTCAATTCCCGGTCAAGTCGAGATGGCAAATGATTTATTTTTATTGGCAAAATCCATCTAGTAGATTTTGCTTCATGCGCGCATATATATGTATATGTAGGTCCTTAAAAGCCCCTCAATTTTTTATCCTTAATATCTCCATAAACATAGTATATACATAGCTCGGTTATAGTTTTATTACATATATATATACATAAATGTTAATTATTAAATATTTTGTGTCGTTGAGTTTGTATCCCTTTGGGCTAATGAAATCTGTGTGGTTTGTCTCTATATGTTTATTATTTATTCATTGACGAAACTCTCTGAGGGGAATATTATCCTTTCTAATGGGTTAATTGACATAAAACAATTTTCCTATGACACAGCGAAATTGCGAGCAGATTTGCTGAATTTAATTTCCCCAGTGGCGCGAGTGGGTCAAGGGCGCAATCCTGCCTGATGGTTACAATCCACGGTTTAAAAGGATATCAGAGAATAAATATTAAAATTTATCAGCAAATTATACTTCTAAATTAATTATTGTACTTATCTTCATTTAGCAAGAATATTAAATAGTTATTAAATCCCTCTAGTATAATAGGGATGCAAACTGTTCCAGTTCCTTTCGGTGTTTTTAACTTTTCAGGCCTAGATTTTATTCAAAAGATTACGCATAAAGATAATTAATACTGATTTGTATTATCTTATCGCAACTTCACACTTTAAAAATTCAAACGGAAATGTTAATTTAAAATATTAAATAATTAGATTATCATTCATACTACAATATATCGCATTAAGAGCATTTTGCTGGTACACTTTACAAAAAAACTTTAGGTTTGAGCTTTAAAATAGATAAGGTATTCGAAACTAAGATAAAATGCAAATTTAAATAAGGAAAATTATTTTAAGATAAATTATATTTCGATAACTACAAATTCTTTGTATTTCTTATTATTATAAATCTAATTCAATCAAAACAAAATACAAAAATACAACCTGCCAGCGTTTCAGAACGACCATTGCTGATGAGAGAACTGACGAAAGAAACTTAAGTATTGGTCCCTACGAGCCTGAGGGGCCATAAACAAATATAAAATGAGTGAGAATAAATTCGTCCCTCTCGCGGGGCTAAGGCGGCCGGGTCTAATCACTTCATTAACGATGTTTTCCGAAGCTGGCTTAATGAAAATTCCGATCCCTCTCACCTTTCCTTGCTTTATTCGATGGTTCGTCACGTAGAATCGCTGTGTATAAATAAATATTAGACAAGATTTACTTGTTGCGGAGATGATTGTGGCTGAAGTAAATTTTATGGTTAAGTGGCGTTACACTTTTCAAAAGATAATAAAATAAGTATAAATACAAAACTCTTCCGTTACTGAGTGACTGACTGGTATACAACGCAGAGCCGAAACTACTGAACGCAAGAAGCTGAAATTTGGCATGTACATATGTTCCTTGGAGAGTGTAGTGGGGTGTAAAGTGAAAAGGGTGAGAAACTTATATATGTCGCGGGTAAAAGCTAGTAAATACATATAAATAAAGCAGAAAATACCTAGTCGGACACAAAATATGAACAAACATACACTCATAGACCTAACCTCAAGGATGGAGTAAAATCGACAAGTACTCGTATGCTTTTGTGGCACGACCAGTTTTGGATAATCGTGTCACATACAGCAGGTGAAATAAATAATATTAAGAGAAATAAAAGTTATTTTGACAAACCCAACATAAGTTAGACATTATTAGGTAAAGTTATGGTTAAAATATTGGTGTGATACAATTTGGATTTGCGTCAACTGTACCTTTGAAACATTTGTCGCTTTTCGGTCGGTATAGTAACGTTCATTGTTGCACATGACAAAAGAGCTCCCAAAATCCGCGAATCCGTCTCTGAATATGCAGCAAAGTTTTAATTAGAATTGTTACAATGGCGGAACACAAAAGGAACATGCTTTAGTAGTGTAAAGTGTATGCCTTTGTATGTGTTGTTACTATGATTTTTTTTTGTTATTATTTAGTTTTAAAACAAAGTTAAATAGAAAACATTTGGAAAATATTGTAACGTTGTGGTGAGTTACTGAAATATAGAATAGTTTATGAAACTAAAAGGGAATTTTATACTAATATTATAAACCGGAGACAAGTACTGCGGTGTGACTGAGTTTATAGTATTACGATACCATATAGTTGAGATATAAATACAATTTTTATAGAAAAACTGACTCCACAGTGGATGCAAATTAAATTTTCATGTCATCATAAAAATTCCATCGTCATCGTGACATTTGCACATTAGATTTACCTCGGGCCCCAGACCGTAGAATTAATAACTGTAGAGCGCGAAATGCTATTTCTTTATCAAGAAACTAGAGAATGAACACTGCTAAGACACGCCGAATGAAAATATAATAATTGCAGCAACTGCAAGAGACATCAATGTTGCAGACAGAACATAAATTTTCACTTAGTAATTAGAGTAAAAATGATTCGGCAGTTTGAAGAATAATTTTACGAGATACTAATGATGTATGTAAACTCATATGAAAAATTGCTTTACGTGGTGTGAAATTCTGGTTCATTAGATGAGATAGATCTAAAGACTATTTAACGTTCATCTAATTAAGTTGACTTTTCATTTAATTTTTTGAAAATATTTATGGGAAAATATTATAATAAGATATATGTATGATCTCTAATATGATATTTATATTTCGTCAATTTATAACATAAAGCTTTAGATCATCAATAACAAATCAAACAAGATTTAAATCGTATCGTATCGTAAGTTTTTATAATTTACATGGTTGAGATCGAGAAACTAGTATACTATAATATTTTATTAAAATGTGAGATTATTTTTTCGTTATGAATATATTAGATTGTTTTGTAAAAGTAAAAGTCGTTAAGCTAAATTACGTCAAACTCAAAAGAAGAAGTGATTTTAATGTAAAGCATGCTTCATGTTTTGTTTATAGTGTTAGCTCACTACATTAAACTAAATATTAACAACGGTCTATAAGTAGGCTCAGACTTACAAGATTAACTAATTCGACTAATGCCCAAGCTAGGTTGTAGTGTCATGTGTGCGCTCTACAGATAACAAAGTTACTCTGTGCCTGTAGTTCAGAGGTTTTCGATGACGCTAATCCAAAGTGACAGGCTGTGAATTATAGGAGAATCGAATATCCATTTTAGGGAGAGACTCTCACTGATTCACTTAAAATCAAAAATAAACTGTTTCTTTTGAAAACTGTCTGATTTGTCTGTCTATTTGAATAACTCTGATGATCAGTGACACGTGGAGGGCCCGATTTCATTGAAAAATATATTTTTTAAAACTATGTTGTGTGTGTGATGTAAAAATGAAGTCACAAAATCTCCGTAGTGCACATCTATTTGAATTATTATTGGAAAACACATGTAACTTATGGAAATTGTTATTGAATTTATCACGTTTTGTTAATAAACAAACGCTTTAGGAGCTTTGTTTAATAATTTGTTACAGGTGTATATTGCTTTTATTCTATTATAAATAAATGGACTGGTTATTTAGCTAACTAACAATTATTCCTATATTTGGATTGTAATTTCAGCCAGTAACAGTACCACCTGATCCTCCTTTCCAAGGTGTCCATATTGATTCTTTCCTAGCATTAAAAAAAAATTATTTAATTTATATATGTACATATGATAAAACTGTAACTAATAGTGTAATAATATTAAAACATATAATAAAATAATATGGGTCGAGGGAATGAGCTTTTTAAGGCCTAAAGAAAAAAGCTATTCTTTTGTATTGATGTTAGTCTGTATGTTTGTGGGCACAAGCGCGCCCAAAATTACTGAACGGAATTTATTGCGATGCAGCTTTCAACATGATACGCCGCTTTTGACTATTTTAAATTTTAAGTGCATTTGACTTCAATCCCGCCTGATGGGAAACAACGATGATGTCTAGGGAGGAGTACGCAAACTCAAGTAATGCTATTCACTCTTACCCTGAAGATTCGTATTTTGAATGAATTCGGAAAGTATAGTACACGCAGACGACATCACGGGCATATGCTGGTTTTATTTAAAAAAAATAATAAACTACATATTTAGAACTAAAAGTTTATGTATAGATACAGTAACAAGCAAAATCAATAGTAAATGCATAATGATTTTGGTCGTACGAGTATATACATTTGTGTCTTGCATAATTACGAGTAAACAGGCGACTCTTTCCAGGACAAAACGGTCTCGTGTCTAGAATAATCTCCAAAATGTTACCTTTGTAGTGGCCTCACGTACTAGAGTGGAAGGGACGAGGCCGTCGCAAAGGCTGCATTTGCACACGATTACCTATTGCAATAGGTTTATTTACTTTGTAAATTGGTTCAATTCAAGTGATATGAGCTGTGTCCAGGAGCGGCAAATTTCATGTATTATTATCCCACGACCTGTCCACGACCCACTTTTATGGTGCACTTTTTAAACTAAAACTGCCCAAGTAAGAGTCGAATTCGAACGCGAAGGATTTCGTACTTACATCTATGTATAAAAAATGGCAAAGACATTACATATTTGTATGGAAACTCTTCTTAATTATTTATCAAATTTTTATTTTTTTTTGTTATTGCGACGACCGAAATAAATCATGTGTGAAAATTTTATTATATTGATATAGAGATACATATTAATATGAATAATCACTGCCTCCGTGGTCTAGTGGTCAAGGCGTGTGCCTTGATTACTTTGATTACTAGGCCACTAGACCACTTGAATCCTACTGGAGGTAATTATGTGAAAAAGTTATTTTTAGTCTGTTTAGAATATTTTAGGCTTGGATCACCTGATTATGCAAAAATAAAGACGATTCTGTGCTTCGGAAGGCAGGTTAAGGTGTAAGTCCCGAACGCTATCTAGCGTATGTATAAAACTATCCTAGGATTGGCTCTGGTTTACTTTTTGGGGCTCTGAAGCGTCCCTGCTACCGGGATAATGCTCGAGAGATAATCGCGAACAAACATACCTAACTCGGTTAAAACTGCCTTACTAGCATCTAGCCAACTGGGTCACAATTGGAATGAAATGAACATCCCAGAAATAAACTTAAAAGCTCGGTAATTTGACTCACCCCCGAGGCTTATCTCAAATTAAATTAAGTCTTGTAAACTTCAAAAAAATATGACTGAACTGTCTGCAAGTTTGTTGGTCTTATCTGTGAAGATATAACTCAATTTCAACTAAGGGTGGCTTTCGAGCGTCACGCGTCTTGGCTCTGTTAACCCCGTTTGGAATATTGTAGGAATATTGGTATGGATGATCTGTATCTATACAGATCATCCATACCAATATTATAAATGTGACTGTGTTTGTTTGTCCATCTTTCACGGAGTAACGGATTAGTATAATTTTTAATGTGGAGTTAGTTGAAGGGCTGGAGCGTGTCAGGCTATTTTTTATTTTATTTGAGGCTTGCGATGCCGTGGCAAATGCTAGTATCTTGATACGGGTCAAACAAACCTAACTATCTGTGGAAAATTGTTCCCCCCTCCCTTCTCTTCACCTTAACTCGCTTTTCCAAGAGCAATTTCAATCAAAACTTATATGCGGGAGCTTGTTTTCTCGCATTAAACTTTCTCTTATGCATAAAGACTAACCATGATACGATTTTGTGTCTTGAGTAGATAATTTGAGTTGTGAAATTTAAAGGAGAGATTTTTAATTAAGATTAGATGGACTGTGTTTTTATAGACCTTAATATCTTAAAAATAAATTACTAAATAAAATATAGATAACTTTAGAAAATGAACAAAAGAACTACTAAAAAAAATTATTAAAATTACATAACAGGTATAAAGCAACTATTAGTGTACATAAATATTTATAAATATTGGGATACAGTAATAAAGATGCCTGAACTAAGATGTAAATCATCCTGTGTTTTAGGTATTTAATTATGCTAAGAATATATGAATAATAAACCATTAGAAAAAAGTAAAAATAGGTTTGCTGTATAATGTAAAATTAAAAATTAAAGTAAAAACAATAATTTATGAACTTAAGATAAAGAATTTTCGGTTTTATCGTAGGTCATCTTAAAAAGGGCTTTTTGGAGTATTTTCTTTGTGACACTAATACAAGGATAAAACTAGTTTTTTATTAAGTCTATTGTAAAGCTTAGGTCCAAAGAATAAGTGAAATCTAAAGGAAAAGGCATGTTTTCTATTTGCAATTGTGCAAACAATATCCTTCCGTCTTTTATTTGTGATTTTAGAGCTATATGGTTGTG
>JADGIL010034242.1:0-12076 GCA_020352625.1 Cactoblastis cactorum
ATTAGGTTTAGTTTAGTCTTATCTTTAGTTTCGTTTTATATATATTATATAGTGTATTAATTGTTATGAAAATAAATTGAAAAATTGTAAAAAAAAAAAAAATTAAGTATATACAGATATATCACTCAACACATGTCTATTGGAGTTACAAAAAGATGTACTGTAAGATTGTTTATCTTGAGTAGTTTAAGTGAAAAACCTAGTTTCATGAAAGCGATACCGCGGGCAAAAGCTAGTATGTAATAAAGTTAATATACTTAATTTTTTAAAAGACAAGTTTAATTGCTTCGCTTTAATTAAGTGTTCATAACATAAATCAGTTTGCTATAAGGTTTATAATTTCATCAAACACACATATTCATTGTACACAAAGTAGGGCGCAGGACTAATTAACGAACTCATAAAGCTTTTACTGTTATTATTATGTAGAATATCGTTAGGTTTTAGCCAATGAAATGGAAAGAAATTAATTTACTTTAGGTACCTATATCTAATAACAATTATTACGTATCTTTTATAGAGTCTGGAAGACAATCAAGGATAAGGGCTCTAAAGTTCTCTTATATACAATATACTTATATGGGCTAGCTTTCTATGAAGGTATCTGACTTTTATTCCACAAATTAACGAACAATTTAGCTAAGCTTTTCGACCTTTGGATATCTACCCTTTTATCTAGTAAATAAATATTTTGAGTTTAAGTTTAAGAGATAAAAACGTACTACATGTACCTCTGTATTTATTACCTAAAAGAGTATTTAGTACTTTCTAATTTCTATAACACAGCGTAATTTAATGTAAATTTAGCCTTGTATAGCTATACTAACATTTTACAGCGGAAAAGTTAGTTTAGTTGAACGCGCTAATCTTAAAGTCTATTGATCCGATTTGAAAAATTATTTCAATATTTTTATAGTACATTTTTCGAGGAAGGCTACTTTTTATCCCATAATTCTATGGGAATACGGTAGGGAAAGGGCTAGTAAATAAAAGTATCACGTACTGGAAACATCGCTTCCGGAACGAGGGCGGTCGATCGAGTGCATCTGTCGTGTCAAAAACAATGTGATTTATAAGTACATAGATATTGACTCCAGCGAGCGAGCGAATTTATCCCTGTCTGTGTTCGGAATCTGGGGTTTAGGCAAATATCTCGGGCTGTTTACTGAAACCCGTTTCCATAAGGGTTTACACGTGGCATAAGACAAACACCACTTCGGCAAAGTGATACGGGAATCTGATCAGAATAACTGTGGTTAGCCTGAGATATATGTATCTTGCTCTTTATATGGGTCTACGAAATCAACACCTATCATAATATGTACATATGTATGTATATAACGCTGAAAGGCATTTTTAAACTAATTTACTATAATATATTATTTTTAATTAGGTGGAGTATTTAAATAACAACTTTGCATACTTTTTAACTTCCAAGTTGGTCTGGGAGCAAAAGATTAACGTAGCAAGTGCCAGCTGCTTCTCTTCCCGCACAGATTGTAAAAGTTAATCGAAATAAAAAATGGTTAAAAAAGAAGCAATGGGCTAGTAATCTAATCTCCCTTCCATTCATAAGCCCAACATTTAGTCAAGTTTGGCTTTAGAATCTCGGGATACTTGGTATCTATAAATTACATTTATTATTTATAGAAATAGCTCTTCGATTTGAACAACACACAGATTCGGAGCAATATATAGAATTAAACAATAAAAGATTTTTTTAAATTAAAATTGTTGCGCGTTTTACATATTTGCGTGCACTAATTCTAAGAAAATCGTCTTCTAAGAAAAACATAACGATAACAATATTGTTTATGTCTCTCATACATAAATAATATTGTTGACTGTAATTACGTTAAGGCCAAAATACTTTTGAACTTTAACAAAAAGCAATTGATAGCATTACCAGGTCATATTAATCGATGGTAAGCCGCTTTAACCGCGTTAATAAACCAGGTTGGATTAACGAGAACTTTGTAGCATCATTGTGACCTCAAATAAATAATTTAACGTTAGTGAAACTCCTAATTAGACCATCCGATTTGGTACCAACCAACTTTTATAAAAGTTTTGTGGAACCCTCAGGTTAAAGAATAAAGGAGACACGTCTATTTCTAAAATAAGAAACGTAGTAAATGATATACCAATTGTTATTAAGGAATAAATAAGAATTACGAGAAGATAAATTTATATTTTGTTTATATTGAATAATATGCTGATTTATATAAACAATTAGAACTAATTAAAACTTAAACTTAAATAAAATAAATATTAAAGAATATACTTGCTTTGATTTTTATTTGATTGTAAATAGAATGATATGACATTACTTATGTGAAAATGAGGGTGTAAATCTTTATTTATTCGCACAAACACTAAACACTCGTTTAAATCGACACAATTCCATAAAAAATAGTATAGTTTTTTATGTCTTTATGGGGTGGTTATGAATTAAGCATTATCAACAATAAACATTTTCATTTTATAAACAAAAAAAATCACAATTCGTTTGTTTATTATACCTATTTGTTAAATAGTTACTTCTTAATGTCAATACTATTCAGTTGATTGTATTGCAGTGCATTAAACTTATTGAATACATTATTTAAAGTACGGAAAAGGACTTTTCGTCTTGAAAATGGGTTAGTATTGCACGCAAAATTTTACGTGGGTAAAGCCCAGGGTAAACTAAATTATACAATATTAAAATTTGAAATGCCGAACTGATTTCAATTCACATTCTATTCTTTCTATGATCTAATATTACACATAATGGACTTCAAGTAACAATCATGTCGTAAATTTAGTATTAACTACATATAGAAATAGAGGGAGATCCCAGCAAATTTTATTACCTTCCTCATTGAAAGCAGACGAGACACAGATAAACAGCATAGTGATAGATACAATTTTACAGACTTAGCGTTTAATTCAATTTATTTTTTTTATCAAATCTTTTTTACATTGTTACCTGAAACAAAAAGTCGAATTTATCATAAGGACGCATTGACGGGGACGTGGACTCAGTGATAAAGTCCATGCCTCTCAACCACGAGATACCGGGTTCGGTTCCGGTCAGGTCATGATGGAAAGTTGTTTTTTTTTTATTAACCTGGATCTTGGATGTTTATATATGTATGTATATTACTATATAGATACATGTATTTACTATAAAATATTGTTGAATTGGTATTCCATAACACAAGTCTCGAACTTAGTTTGGGGCTGATTCAATTTGTGGATTGGTCCCTATATACTATATTTTAAATATAGGGTGAAAATTGTTATTGTTATAAGAAGTTATGCTTAAAACTTAATAATACTTTTCTCATTTTTATATTATATTTTGTATGCGATTAGGAAAGTAAATAAAATTACTTTCTATATCCAAATAAATTATATAAGTATAAATCCAACACCACAGAGGGTTGTTCACACCAAAGAAACAAATAATGAAACTTACAGAAATATAGTCCCAATACATGCAATAAATTTGACAAAACTTGCAAATAATCTTTGGTTTCCGATATAATTAAAAAGGTAGATATTAAGTAGTATCTACGTAAAAGTAAGTAAGAACGTGGAAGAAGCGAAAGAAGTATGTTAGGACCGTAAGTAGAAATAATTAGTCTTGCCTTTCTCTATGGAAAAAAGCGTGATCAAAGAAAAGAATATAAAATTAAAAATCTATAAGCACAAATGCACAGCTAGTATTGATTTTAAATGAAAATTAATATTAAAGAAATTAATTCGCATAATAATCTGTTCTCTTCCCATTTTGTGCCGGAGGGATGCTGTGCAACTAGCATGTAGTTTCATCTCACTGTTAATTAATTGGATTACAGCCTCTCCCATTATACGATACAGGGCTATTTTGTGAATGGATTTTGTACTCGTAACAAGGTAAATTGGTTTGTTTTCGTACTCATAAATATAAGTTAATCATTTAATAGATGCTTGTTAACAAGATTGATTCACACTGGTATTTACTACTTTATATATTTTTATATGACAGAGGGAGGGACACGGGATGTTAAGTAATCACCGCCGCCCGTAGATACCTGCACCCGGGGGGTTACAGGAGCGTTGCCGGCCTTTAAGGGATTAATACGCTCTTTTCTTGAAGGTTCCAATGTCGTATTGGTCCGGAAGAACCGCTACAGGCAGTTCGTTCCACAGTGTGGTCGTATGTGGTATATATTAAATAAAACTTAGATCCTGTTATTATGATCTTTTATTTGGTTTAAAATATTTAATAAAAAATTACAAGCTGAGAGCAGATTTATATGAAGTAGAGCCACGTTACTGAGCAGAATTCTTTATGTAATAGGTTTACCACTCCTATTGTTCGTTCGATGAATAAGAAAACCAGAGGGTCATCACAAGAGCTAGGCGATGTGTTACCAACTTGCAAGGACGTTAAAAAAAGGAGGATAACGCAGGCCTAATACAAATGTGAAGCACCTTATATCTATGCGCGTGTGTGCGTTGTCGCTTAATTTTCAAACTCGTAATGGCAAATTTTGTCGTACCTGTAGTATGTCTGCGTATGTCGTGTAACGATACATTATCGGTATACTTACATACTATATGGTAGAGTGCCATTCTCCTTTTTTAACATCCTTGGCAACTTGTCGCTACAAATATTTCTGAATTTCCATCCCACTAATACCATTCAGGCAAAATAGCCTTCGAGTTTCACGACTTTTGCCTCTGTATACTTCGTAGAGAATAAAGACATGATTTATAATGTTGATGGATGAATAAAATTACTAAACATCATGAATTAATTATACTTTCAGCTTTATCATAAAACGAAGTTCAGATTCAATTGGTCTCCGAGGCATTTAGTTTCATTTTCCGTTCCAACGTTAAACACCTTCCGAATATTCCCTAGACACGGGGAGACCTTCCAAATGAGGGCAATATCGGCTCCATTATTTCATTCAGTGTAATGGTGTGGCAGTGAAATAGGACAGAGGGCAAAGATATTAAAATGAAATAGATTTAATATTTGAACTCATCGCATTACGATAAGTATAAATTAAGCAAATTAATGTATTTATTTAGTCAACTAGGTTATTTTTGACGACTTCTGTAGTGTAATGGTTAACACTATTTATTCCACTATTCAGAAGGTCTCTGATTTCATTTCGTGTCAGGCCAGATTGGAACATTACATGTTTACGTAACACGTAACATTGGGTAAGGGAGGTAAATAACATAAAACAATGCACTGTTTTACATAACACGATCTATTTTGGTCATAAATATATAATTTTACAAAAACTTCGTGTATTTGATAGTCGAAATTTTAAATTTAAAAGTACCTTTATTATTATGTCGTCTATTACAAAAGATATTCTATACAAAAGGACGAACAGCCGTCTGGTGGAAATGAAGACGCCGTTTGTTCATAACCAGCTCGTTAATTCCATTATTACAAATCAGAAGAGCGAGCAGGCCGGTAACAGATGTGCCAGTTCACTCTTGACGACTCTGACGTCATCAATTCGTACGCTTGGATTATACACCCTTAAATTTTAAATGCAAATTATGTTATGAGTAAGATATACGTAAATTGGATTTTATGTTTATATCAGGATGCCCATCTACATTACATCTTTCACGCTGGTATAGGAAAGTAATCACAGCATATATAAAACAATGTCGCATTTTGCTGTCTGTCCCTATATATGCTTATCTTTAAAACTACGCAACGGTTTTGGTGTAGTTTTTTTTAATAGATAGAGTGATTCACAAGGAAAGTTTTTAAACCCGTACGAAGCCGGGGCGGGTCGCTAGTGTAAAATATGCTAGCTATCTAGAAAAAAGGCTTAAATCAGAGGATTATTCTCACAGCCAATGAGATAGCAACCTGTCGCTAAATCTGAATCTCAATTTCATCAACTAACCCATCGAGCCTCGAGTTAAGCGACCCTTGACTCAGTCTACCCTGTAAGGTATACGCTTTCCGCTCTAAAACCACTATATGAATATGCAATGCAGTTTTATGATTTCCATTTAATGTAATCATAAACAATACCCTACAACGAAATCATAAACTATACCGACTACTCAACAGAAAATCCTAACTTAAACAATAAAATAAAAAGGTAAGGGTAAATAAAACTCGGCTAGCGTATTTAAAATCGTATATTAAACTTTTAATCTACAGTAAAAAAGTCTATAAAACTTTATATGATGGATTAATATGTGCATTATTTGAATAAAATTCTCTTTACGAGTATGTTACGTGAGCGGTCACATTCCTTGAAAAGCAAAGGCCAGTAATGGAGAATGATGGGGGCACTAAAAAGTTCGCTTAAGAACTAAATGCTCTGCGCTACGCCTACCCCGCACAGCCACGGCAATGACTAATGGTCACTGTTGATACCATCTTAACTAATTGTTTGGCAGTGTTGCTCTAGTCCCTCTATTCTTGTTGACTCTGAAGTTTCGCCCCTGACCATTATTGGAGTATATAAATATGTTTATTTTTTCTAAAGAAACGCTAGTTAGTTCTTTTAAGTTGTTGCTAGAACTTTTAAGTAGTCACTATTTAACACTTATCTCATAATTTTTAATTTTCTCTAAACATGCAATAACTATGGTTCATATATTGACTAATGATATTCGAATGTTGCATAGTATAGCTGCCGGCTAGTGGTAACTACTCATCATCACCTTAATTTCATAAGACTTCCGTCTATGTATTACACCATCTTTCTCTATCATCTGCTCCTCTTACATATGATAATACAATAAAGAAAGTTAATGATATTGTGGTGTATATTACTACTTTTTCCTCGAGCGAGGGACTATACTTAAAGGGACAAAAAGAAACAAACGAACGCCGCGTTAATTACTCCGTTTTATATACACGAGCCTTTTAATATCACTTCATTAGCGTAGACGTCCATCTTAATTAGCGTGGCGAATACATAAAATTTAATTTGGCTACCGCAAAAAGTTGAGATTTCACGTCCTTAAATCCGTTTTGAGCCACGAGCCAAATCCCGTTGCTGGTAATTTTATTTACTGTACTGCATTACTGAGCGGGAGTTATTTTTACTAGAGTTGACGCAATTTGTGACTTACCGACTTAACCAAAGAAAACACATCAAAAAGCGACTCTGCGTTATTATATTATACGGCTACAATCTTTTATTTGAAAAAGTATAAGACGAAAAGGGTTTCTTTTTTAATTTTCATGTTGCGATATGACTTCCGTTGTACGAGCTTTAAATTTATTTAAGTAAAAGTTATAAATATCTGTCTTTGCGTGTTTAGATCTTTATAGTACATTGCAGGTACTACTATTTATTAGCTATACACTTAGTACATTTATTAAATAACATGGTAGATTTTAGTTGATTTTATTCAAATCCTGTTTCTAACATACAAACCTCAACACTTCCGGTTACTTACTAAAATACCTGTATTTCGCCTTTGTACACACTTCTTCTTTGTTTTGTATTGTTTTTTGTTACTTGTATATAATTTTGGTGCAATAAAGAGTAATGTATTGTATTGTATTTTCTTTTTTGTATTATTATAGACATGAGTGCGTTTGATCTCAAACCATCTGGATAGGAAGCAGTCTAATGTCGTACTACAAAATATATTGAACGAGTTCGGAAACAACGACGCAGGGATATACGAGTGATTCCATTCCATAGCAATTCGCACAATAAAAGATGAGGTACGAAACGCTAAGTGCGTATGTACTTTCAATGTCATTTTTTTATATGTAATACTAAACAATAAATTGTATATACATATATTTAATTGACCCTTGTGTTATCATTATAAAGTATTTTTGAACTTATCTATTTTATTTTTATTATACACAATAATTAAGATAAATAGTTGACTGCTCTTATTTTATTTTTAATAAATACACAAATATCATGAAAAGATAAATCGGGGAATGTGATCAATCAATTACATTACTTTTTATTCGTAAAAGGACAAACGTCTGGTTTGGAGTTGTATTGATTTATGTAGTAATTTATCCATTCAATATTATATTAATGTTACTTGAAAAGAAGAAAATGGTCGAGTATGGGTAAAGTTTTGATACCACCCATAATAATAAGTATGTAAGTCAAGTTTAATTATGGTTTGGAAATGAATAATCGGCTTCCAACTTATTATTTTTAATCGTTGAACGATAAATGGCATTTTTAATAGTGGAAATAATATTATAGATCCTAGTAACTAAGTATTACTTATTAGTTGTAAAAAATACTAATAAACATGACGCGATACGATTATGTTATGGGTATTATGAGACTTATTTTTGATGAATATCGGTTCAGTTCTTTTTAAGTTTATTATATATATATCTTTTTAAGTATATATATTAATTACAATAAAACATGGATATCTAATATAGATATGAACAATATAATAATAGTTATTTTTTTCGAGCATTATAATGTCAGTATCAGTTACCTGAAAATAAAAAAAGAAAATGGTCTTGTATGGGTAAATTTTTCACTTCGCTATGTCTCATGAGTTCGAGGATATAAATACAGAAATAAATGATTTATCTTTAAAAATTAATTCATACATAAAGTTTATAATAAGTTATATTGTTAGTCTGCATCTTCTGGCGCGACATAAATCCTCTATGGATGAGGGTACCCCACAACAATATCTGAATGATCCAATTAATTTTGATTTGAGAGAGCCCTGCCCTTAATCTGATGGTCACTCACGCCCAAAACTTGTAATTGAATTTCTGAATTCAGAAACTTGTCTTTAATAAATATGAGTACCATTAGAGTGATTCTAAGTTTTCGATCGGTAAGTAGAAAAGTTCAAGTTCTAAAGTACTAAAATTAAAAAGACATTCAAAATACTTTTTAACTTGTACAAGTTTTAAGTTTTTATTCTTTTTGCTGTTTACATAACTTAAGCTTTGTTGTTTATTTTAAAGTTTTAAGTTCAAAAAAATAAAGGTCGATTCATACCTGACGATTGCGTCGCGTACTATCATCGGTCATGTATTTTTTTTTTCTTGAACAGTCAAATTTCAAAGACTTCCTACATATACTTACCTAACTATGTCGTTAGCTAAGTATGTTTTTTGTTTGTCGGTCTTTCATGTCAAAATGAAACAACAGATGAGTGCGATTTTTATGAGGATACGATTTTAGTTTCTTAAGTTGAAGGGCTGGAGAGAAACTAAGGCTACTTTTCTCTTTCTATTCCCTCGCGCCCTTAAAAAAGACACGAGCGGTGCCGCGGGCAAAAGCTAGTAAGTATATAATAAGACATTTAACTTCTTCTTCTTCAACTTCCCACACCACCGATTATACGACAGTAGTTAATAGAATAGTTACGACCATTATAGCCAATGATACGCCTGACGCATAGATAAAATGTTACAAATTATATCTTACTTTGTTTAAGTTATAATTAATTTGGTATAATAATACAGTAAAATTACAATTATAGATTTTCCTAGTATTTTTATTGTTATTTATTGTCAAACTGGTCGATTTCATTATCAAAATACTTTTATATTTTTTTGTTATTGTGACTTAAATGAGTATTTACGTAGGCTAGAAGTTTAAAACTTTATCTAGTTGTTGAAGGCGGTACAATGTGTATATGCATGTGTTAAGAAATTAAATTTAAGAAACAATATGTAACATTTTTTATCTTATTTTAATGACTTGTAACTTGCAACAACTCTGAATCTACTATCCAAATATGACATTACAGTTTCAACTTACATGCATTGTACACAACTTGGCAAGCATTACAGACAGCGAGACACACATTGTACAAAGTATATTACTCAATTCAAGGAAGCTTGTCCCCTCCATCTTGCCGCATAAGGAATTAGACTTTCATGGCAAAATAAGGGTCCTTATACGCTAGACAGGTATTTGTTATGGGCCGATACAGGACAGGACACGGCACCTAGGGGCCCATAAAGATCCGGCCCCACAAGTGGGGATCTTCCGGATTATATTACGATAAATAACCGAGATTGAACGGCAAAGTAACCCCCACTTTATCACCAGAGACATACGTTATTTACAACTGTATTTAACGTAGAAAATTATGTAACAGATTCTGCAAACAAATTAGATCTCTGACAAAAATAAATGCGTTATTCCCACTTATGCGAAAATAAATATTTAGGTATCTTTATAGGTAATATTATTCCACTAATTAGTTAATTTTTTAAGCCTTTATTAAAATTTTAGCTGTGCAATCAGTCACTGTTCAATATTATTAAATCAAAATAAAGGCAAGTAAAGTATAGTCTTATTGAGTAATAATGAATTTATAAAAATAATTGTAGATTATTATTTCATGCTCATCAAGAAACAGATTTTACATTGAAGAGATTTTCGTTGATGTAGTTAGTTAAAACGAAATCGGTTTGACATCAGGGTCGAATTAGGAGCCATATACTTTTCCGGCTGGTCACGTCTATCGTTTATGCGAAATCGATTCCAACGTTTTATGTGACGTTTCGACGAATTTAATAGCTGGCGAGATGACTGGCCGAAGAGCAATAAACGGGAATAAGTATTCTTACACATTGGCCTATAAAACTTTATTCTCTTAATACGCGCTGTAGTATACATACCTACTTCATCTAGTTTAATTATAAGTGTGTTTCTTAAGTTTCCTACATCAATCATTCGAATAATTACGGCAATTTCATAATTAAATTTTAATTCACATTAGACATACGTTTACATCCATTAAAAAGTTTTGTACATTTACATAGAGACTTCAGAACCAATTGTATATTTTTATTTATCATCATATAACGGATCATATACGGGTTTCTTGAATATATCGTTGTTTAAAACAACTGTACTCTACCTATCCTTCAAACTTTTATATTATTTTGTGTGTGTATATTTGACGGCCTTATTGACACAGTGGTAAGTCCTTCGCTCTCAACATCGTGGGTTCGAATCCCGGTCAGGTCATGAAGGAAATGGAATTCTTCGGAAGAAATCGTAGTCTTAGATGTTTACTTATCTATTTATATTTATTTATTACAAAATATAGTATCGTGGAGTAAGTATCCCATAATACAAGCCCCGAGCTTAAATGATTTGTCCCTATATTTCTCTATATGAAATATATACATATGTGGCTTTAGATACTAATATTCGATTGTATTTGTTAATTTAAATGTCTATAGCCGCCATAACCTCTATTGTTTGGTGAAATGACGTAGGGCAGCGATATTTCAATCCAATAAGGCGGATAGTATTATAAATAATTCAAGGAGTTGTAACAGGTAAGTGGCACTCCGGCATTACGGTCACCCAGAGGGCTGAGAAATCCTTTCTTATAAATAATGTGACTACAGAGGGGATACAGATGAATGTCCCTGACTAACCACCCAGACTTCATATCGCAAAAAATCTCTTACACAATTATTTCGTTAGTCTTAACAATATTTGTTAACATTTGGACATGTCCACTGATCATTAAAATATAGTAGTTGTGTCATATTAAACTTTACTATTATTAGGGTTCCGAACTTAAAGATCGGAACCCTATTATTGTCTGGTGTCCTTCCTTTCTCTTTTCTCTCTTTCTAGATCATTCTGTAAGCTTATTATTTTGAAAATCTGCTCGCACCACTCACGTCGGTGAAATCACACAGCAATTTTATTTCGTAGAATCAATTTTTAATTCGAACATTACTAGACAGAAAATCAGTGACGTGGAGGTTATAAAAGTTTCACTTTATGCTTCTTTGGGTGAAATTGTAAGTTTCGACGACATTTTTAGAATTTCTATTTCAAATCCTTCAATTAACAATAAAGGAGTAGATTCATAGTTCCGATGAAAATCAAACAAACTATCAACAACTATTAACAACAGAATCATATATAAATATTAATGTGTGCAAGTTAAAACATGTCTAATTGTTTATCATACGTCGATATCCATATCCAAAGGGATATATAAGGTAAATTAATAAATGTAAGACTTCGTCTGTCTGTCTTTTGCCAGGCTCAAGTTCAGGAACCGCGACAGTTATATAGTTGAAATTAACAGATAATGTATTTCTGTTGCC
>JADGIL010034255.1:0-11861 GCA_020352625.1 Cactoblastis cactorum
AATAAATATAGAGACAAATAACACAAATTGACTTAGCCCCAAACTAAATTGTACTGTAGTTGTGTTGTACTGACTTGTATTATAGGAAACTAACTAAATTATACAATACATACATGTATAGATAAACATCTAAGACCCCCGCAACAAACGTGATATTTCTGCCGTGTTTCCTATTATAACTGTACGGAACCCTTCGTCCTCGAGTCCGACTCAAACTTCTCTTTGACAACATGAGAAAATCCTACCATCTGTCCAGAAACGGGCATTAAAAAAAAAAAAAAATTGTCAATGATTTGAATCCATATCAATTCAAATCCGTCCCATCCTCGATAAATACATTTCGAAGTTTATTTGCGCAGAGGATCATTTCCCTCTTTCCCTTTTACATTAAAATTTGTAGAAAGAGCACTCTCATTGTGTTCTTTGTCATGTTTTGAAGCCTTATTATTTCTAATTACGGCCCGTTCTATTTCTTTATGTGGCTTCTTTGTTGTTTATTTTTATTAAGATTTTCCGTAGCTTCTGCCCTGACTTTTACGTGTCTCGTTCGAGTGTGTTTTTCGACATGATATTATTTTTAACTTTTGACGTAAAATCTTTAGCGCGAAGCGTTTTTTTTTTATGTCAAAGGGAGGCAAACGAACAGGCGGGGCACGAGATGTTAAGCGATCATCGCCGCCCATAGACAACTGCAACACAAGCGGGGTTACAGAAGCGTTGCCGGCCTGTAAAAAACCTCGCCCTCCCCATTTGGGGAGGGCAGAGAAGTTGGGCTCCCGGCTCTCCCACTCACCGGACGGAGCATGACGGCTGATAACCGCCATTCAGGCGTCGGTCTTCCGTGCCTTCTGACCCATTCGTGCTACAGGCTAAAAAGAAGCCTACACCACTACTAGTAGTGGTTCCATACCACTATGAAATGTGTATGCGTTTGTTTATGGCATTCGAATTAACACAGGACATAAAATAAGAGGATACAAAAGCTAAAAAATTATAGTAGAAATACATATTATTGAGTTGATGTTAAAACTAAATTAACAAATTTAATTAGGAATTGAGCTAATGAGATAGAAGATGGTATCTCTCCTATTTAGGGTTCTGTACTCAAAGGGTAATATATTACTAAGACTTCGCTGTCTGTCTGTCAGCAGGCCGTATTATCATCGCTGCATGAACCATGAAAGTTAAACAGTTGAAATTTTTATATATATAAAATAAATATTTAAGAGGGCTCTCATACAACAAAAGTATTTTTTTGCCCTTTTATATAAATAAAGGTACGGAACCCAACATGCGCTAGCCGGCCTCGCACTTGGGCCGGTTTTTACATTATTATTTTAATAACATCAAAATTGGGTACGGCTTCTGCGTAGAAACCTTGATTAATATGAGTATGTCTGAATCGCGCCGATATTTACGAGTAAGAATATTGAATTTCTTAATAAATAAATTATCATAATAAATATAAAATATCATATTCCCCCCCAATTTGTAGCTTTAACCGTATCGTTTCCGAGATAATTGTTGCTTTAATTACGATTTTGAGTTTGGTAAAATTTAAATCCACTTTAATTATGATTGGAGGCAAAGTGATTGTGAACGTAAATAACTGAAGGACTAAGAAAACTTTGAAGACGATAAAACGGTATTGCTGTTATCATTTGAAAACTGCAATATATTTTCACACATTATTTACGTGTAAAGCTCCTTTTACTAATATTTAGTGTATATATTACTATGTAACCATATACATACAGTAGAACCTTACATATAAAACTACTTAATTATCAATAAAAAAAAATTTTTTCACGTCGTTTATATTTTTTTTATGAAAGAGGGAGTCAAACGAGCAGTCGAGTCTTTTTTGGTCACGTGATATTAAGTGATCACTGCCACCCATAGACACCTACAACACCCGGGGGGTCGAAGAAGCGTTGCCTTTATCAAATTTCTTGTCAGATACCTTTTCAACCAATAGTTGTCTAGCCGAGAATTTATTAAAATTTAAAAACCCACTCAAAGTTCAAACTTTTAATCTAGCTTCATTATAAGTTAGCGCATTTTTAATCCCAGTAAACGTAATGTAGTTTCGTTTAATCCTAGTACATATACGTATACGAGGTCATTAGTAAAGTATCCGACGGAATCCGGCCGGACTGGAGTGCGGCTCGCAAACTTTTAAATTCGAGGCAAACATCTTGAAAGGCTCAAAGGAGAAGAAAATAAAATTAGTTCCGAATGTACCTCATTAAGGGAGTCCATAATTGAGTATGCAGATCGCATGCGAAAGCATTTTGAAATAGGTCGCGTGCACTTTCAGAAATACATAGCAATGCATGAATACGAATGTTTAAAAGGAATAAGTTGGTTCTTTTAATATTTGTTTATGTTCAAAGGAATTAAGCTGTGCTCATTTTACCATTACTAAAAGTACAAGTTTTTTTTAATATTCACGTAAAAATTGTGCCTTAATTCAAAATTTTACTCATACGCCTTTTTGCTTAGGCAGAAACTACATTCTTCCACTTACTACAGTCATGACATATTTTCTTCGCTTCCTCCACATTCATCAGTCTCACCTGTCCTAATGGACTCACTGCTATGGTTTCATGCAATGCTTCTAGTTTTACACGCTAATATCTAAACATTTTTATGTCTAAACTTTAGAAGTTTCCTACCCTTCGATGAAAACGTGACATTCATTTCACCATTCCAATCACCAAAGTTCCTATCATTACTATGCAATAATCCAGTTCTAATCAGATGTACGGAACTTGCTCAATGCGATAATTAAGGTTCCGGAAACCCTTCAGAGAGCCGGAACAAAAACGACAATGTTCTCGTTAAAGCTGAATTTTTGCCAAGCCCCCGCCTAGCAAGGAATGCTAATTGTGAATGCTGGAACAAATGCACTGAAAAATATGGTAGGAAACGTTTTTAATCAGGTGCTACGAAATTCTACTCGCCCATTCAGTTCTGTTCGGTTGGTGATTACTTTTTTAAAAGATTTCGCATTTGATGTGACTGATTACATACTCGCCCTGAAGATGGCCTACTGAATAGGTCGAAACGGTCGTCGGCGATACCTACTAAAAAATTGACGGGAGTAATACCGGATAAAAATATATTTTTATAAGCTTAAAGCCACAAAAAAGTGACTAAATGTTTTCCAGTTATAAGTTATTAAAAAAACATATATTTATAAAAACCAAAAAGAGGCCATGTCGCTGGGTCTGTACCTTAAACGTTAACACCATGAACATGCAATAAGAATTGCTTAATATGACAGACAGATGGCAATGAAGAGAAATATAAAAAAAAAGACAAAATATTTCTATTACATAGTATGAAGCCAACAAATGAACAAATAATAGAAGTACTCACCAAAGAAACTATTAAATTCCAAAATATAAATCGTCACTAAATGAATTCACAAAATCACAAAATTGTCCACTAATATCCAACAAACAAATAATCATCAACGCGATAAATTAAACACAAACAATAATCACGTTTGTTCGCACAAAAATTTATAATTAAACTAATTTGCAACAAGAACTAAGGATTCTGGAATGACGTGGGCGAATGTGGAGTAACATAAATAAAAACATGTCTGTTTCCTTTGATAACGCTGCGATACTGACGCAGGACGTCCGCAGTGATAGCGTTTGACCGTTTTTTAATAAATTGAACCCTTGTTTAATATATGAGAGATGGGATTTTAAATGGTATTAAATTTACATTAGACAATCAAATCATTTTTGGATTTCCTGGAAATGATCTCATATAAATCAAGGTTATATTAATGGTCAAATATATCATATATGGTAGTACCACACTCCCACATAAGACCGACGCCTGAATGGCAGCTATCAGCCGCCATGCTCCGTCAGTGAGTGGGAGAGCCGTAGGCCCAGATTCTTTTTTTAAAGGCCGGCAACGCTTCTATGACTCCGCGGGTGTTACAGTTGTCTATGGACTGCGGTGATCACTTAACATCACTTGAACCGCCTGCTCGGTTGCCTCCCTCTTACATGAAAAAAAATAAAAATGGGTGTAGAGGATTTTTAAACTACAATAGCAATCTGTATCCTAGTCTTTGTTGCCATTAGATTTTTTATTGCAAATTTTGAATTAATATTGAAGGAAGAAAAGTTGGGCCTCCGGCTTTCCCACTCACCGGACGGAGCATGACGGCTGATAGCCGCCATTCAGGCGTCGGTCTTCTTTGGGAGTGTGGTACTGCCCCGCACAAGCCGGCCCATTCATGCTGCAGGCTAAAAAAGCATGCAGCAGGCTCTACACCACTACGACCATTTTAAATTATATCGGCATCTAAAGGATTAAAGAATTACAATACATGAGAACAGTGACGTTTGAGGTGTGGATAACTCATTACATAAACGTATTATAGATCTATTTACGTACAACCACAGCGGCCTTGTCCATACATAGCCACACCCCATTTCTTATACGGTTTAAGTTAGCATTGTACAATTATAATACGAAAAACTTGTACAGATATTTCATTCATCACTTATAAAACACATCAAGCGTAAAGAGATAGCACCTCATCATTAGTTGTCTTATTATGAAACTCATTATAATACGTTTAATAATCGACGTCGTTTCTTCAATATCTACAGAATGCCGTGAGCATCCGTCAGACTTTATATTAGAAAATTCTGCCCTCGTTCTCTCTCGTGTGTATATTCTTGAATAAATACATATTTCATACTTCGTACGACTATTTCCATCGTCACTTTCCTATGAAATCTTTAGTAACTCATCATTGTTAAACGTGCAATGTTTGCAGTTGATTTTCTTTTATTTGCCCAAGAATATTGATTTATAAGTTGGCACGCGTACGAGAAAATAAAATTATGTATGGTAAAACTCGATCCGGCAAAATAGTGAACTCATAAATATACAATTGGCGTTGCTTACGCGACGAAATCACGTCCCCGCGAGTTAGGAACCCTCGAGATTCTGCCACATTCGACAACACGCGGCTTCCTTCCGCACGTATTGTTCGACGTTCGTTACTAAAAGAAACTACAATTTGAATCCGAAACACACGCATAAACGAACCAGCAAACATTTAATCCCCAGGGGTTACGTCACAATCCCTCATACAAGAAAAAAAATCAGATTCATTACCATTCCATATGGAATCATATAAAGTTTGTTTCTTTCTCTAGAGGTACAATGCCTATCCCTATTTCAAAGTTTGGTGAACTTGATCACCTGGTTGAGACCCTTTTCTTCCCAAATGTAAATCAATGTGACTTCCGAGTTGGCGCTCAACATATAATATTCTAAACACGGAGGACCGCGTTAAGGCAAACGTAGAAATTTGTCACATGAGCGATGGTTCACCTACGTGTTTCGCCATCTAAATCCTAAATATAATCCGTCCTTGTTCAAATAAAATACACCTTTATTACTTTAAAGAGAAAAGCTCAAATCCTGCGTGATCTCTTTCGGCGATTTCATATTTCATACGTGCATGAAGTCAGATTATCGCAGAAATATATGTCTTAACGCCGTAATCGAAGAGGTCGTTTTCAGTTGCACGAATAAGGACATTTCTTGACTGACTATAGTTACGATGAGTGCGACTGTATGATTATACGCCAGCAAAAGTAAAGAAGGTTGACAAATAGGTCGGTCGTGCCGATGTTCAGTTTTATTAAAATTAAAATGTTCTATCGTGGCATTAATAAAAGGCTGTAAGGTTGGAAATCGCTGATTCCCTCGTTTGGATTTACAGCGGGAACACGGAGGATAAGCTGAACATTTTTATTATCATCGTGCTAGTTTATTGCGTCTCGAGCTCGGCATTAGAAATAATCTTCACCGGGATGATTATTCTTTTAAAACGAAACAATTTCATTTTAACTGTTCTTAACTACACAGAAAAACACTGTTGAAAGAAATAATTTGATTGTTAATAAAATTTCATTGGACGGTGTCATTCGTTATACAAATGAACCCAAAGCATTATACATATATAAGAAACCATTAGCTTTTGCCCACGACTTAACTCGCTTAAGGGGGTGGGGGAATAGAAAGAGTCAAACAGTAGTCTATGTCACTCTTCAGCCCTTCAACTATCTCTACAAAAACACAGTTGCTCCGTTTTTTTAATGAAAGAGAAAGCCAAACGAGCAGACCGGTCACGTGAAGTTAAGTGATCACCGCCGCCCATAGACATCTGCAATACCCAGGGGGCTCACAGAAGCGCTTCCGGTTTTTAATGAGAAAGACGGACAAACAGATACACTTCCATATTTATAACATGAGTATGGGTAAAGAGCACTATGTAACCAGTAAATTAGCAGATTACTATAACATTAACCCTTTGTCGGAGAAATAGAATTGAATGCAATACCTTATTTTATTTCCTATCAGCCAAATCAAGGAAGTTTTAAACAAACTGGAAAAACATTTTGTGCAAGAAAATTTTCGTGGAAAAACAAAGCCAGCGATAAATCTGTCGAACCTAAGTAAAACAGCCGTCGAGGGTTCGTCCACAGTCGTAACTCACATCTTAGTCGTGCAATTTCACCGACAATTTATTCGGCATGAACTGTAGTTGTCAAATGCTGACGCCGTCTATCGAAAGAATAAATGATAGACATAAAACAGCTTGGAGACAGCGGCTTAAGTATTGTGGTCACGTATGGCGACGCGAGACTCGGCAGGCACAATCTTCAAGGAAAGAATTACATTTATACAAAGGATGGGGAAATCTGAAGTAATTCAATGCATGGGGGCGAACGCATGCAGATATTCGAGGGAGTTCAGTGAATATCGAGCAACGCGCGGAGCCCGGGAGATACTTCTAAATTGGTAACAATTTGCAGACTTAAAGAAAAGACTGCCAACGTATGCTTTACGAATGACAGTCATTGAAAGAAATCTTGAAACAAAATTTACAAATCTAAGCTAGAATTTGATACCATCAAAACATATGTAGATAATATTTCAAAAACACAATTAGAATAAATAAAAGCATAAATTGATTGAAAATAAAAGAAATTAAAGAAGGTCAATATTACAAAATGCGTAATATCAAATATTAAAACAACATTTAATTTAAAACAATTCCGCGTATAAACGTGATGATGCATTACTTATTATACTCTGAAAGCCCAACATGTAATTTCAATTATAATTCATAACTATTACTCTAAAATTCATCGCGTGTCTTGGAAACTATGCACATTTAAACATTTTAAAATAACATTGTAAACTATCGGCAAGTAAGTTATATCAGAGGTGTTTAGACAACGAATTCGTTGAAGTATTCACAACTTTATATTGAATGTGAGTCACGATCTGAGCCGAGAGACGTTTATGTGTAAACGCAATCGAGTTTACGGCAATTTGTGAAACAACACAAATCTTTTCAGCGACCTGTCAAATAAATTCCAACCAGCACACAACATTGAATAAAAATCCACAGCGACTACAAATGTATTTAGTGTTTACATAAAATAAAACTCGGGACTGAAATAAATGTACCAAGTGATTCACAGACTAAAAAAGTTAGAAATAAAAAATATATTAGCAAATTTCGGAAAGTTTTTCCTTTCCTTTGAATTGAATTTTCAAGTACTTTCGATAAACTGGCAATTTATCTGTCTGGAAAAATTGTAATGACAATTGAAACAGCAAATAACAGTTGTTCCTATAATAAGATAATCCGACGATAGTTGATAGAGTTCAAGTCCCACAGGCACAATCAACCGCAAATAAACACGGTGCGATCAACACGATCATCGGGAATCATCCAGAATTTAGATCCGAAAACCCCGACTGTGTTTGTTTTTGATTTTTGTCTAACGAGACAATGGGGAAATGATGAGGACTGTGCCGTACGTCGCCTCTGGGACTTCACCCCATACCGACACCACCACCCTTACGTGAACCGCACGAGGGAACGTTCACCTTGGATACAAGTAAATAAGATTTGAATTTACCCGTAGCGGTATGTAAGTCAGGATGTTTCGATTCTGAACCGGTCGCATATGGCGTCAAACGGGCTACGGCGAGTGACGGCACGCCACTCCAGGGACTCGGATTGGCCTCAGTACTCCACGGGACATCCACTATGTCACTGTTCGGACTTTAGAGATTCCGAACGCTTTTTTGCAATTCCACAGAGAATCGGATGAAACGTTTCGCAATTTAATCGACACGAATTTCGGTACCACAGACATTAACTAATAAATGAATGGCCCAATAGAACAACTTCATCATCGTATACAAATAGGTACACAAATCACTGTTAATGAACTCGAAAATTAATAGCATCAGTCACTAGATTAGTAGATTAGCGAGATCTAACCGAAAACCGATGCGATCCGCTTATATGCCGCTAATTAGGCGTTTGTTGTTTACCTTTGTAATGATCTGACATCAAAGTAGGATCTGGGCGAACCTCGCGGTAAGTTGCAAAGTGCCGAGGTGGATCCAAACTTAGTGATTTATTTACGTTGTCGGTTATCGATCGAGTTGTGTGATGGCGGCATCGTTCGGGGAGAATTCTCCGCGAATCGAGGTCAAGTAGATAGAACTCTCATGTTTTGTTTGTGTAAATAAATGTGCCGCTGAAAACATTCGATTCCAAATCTTCGCAATTTATGGGTTTCTGGAAATCCATGCGCGTAAGATATGTTTGTGCTTCTTTATGTATAAGGATTACCTTGTGCGTGTGTTTACGCGTATGATTCCTTTTGATCAAATCTAATCAGTTTCAAAGATCTCAAGACAAATTGCAACAACATAATCTATATGTACATATAATAAAATTGTAACTAAGCTATGTCTGTACATGGGAGATATTTAAGAAAAACATATATGCATAGGTGCTTTTTATAGGAAGCCAAAATGATTGTTTTTAGAATTTTTGTCTGTCTGTATGTTTGTACGCGCATCACACAAAAACTACCGAATAGTTCTGGATGAAAGGCACAGCGATGTACTATAACCTAGATTAAAAGATAGGCTACTATTTATCCCAGAAAAATGTACGGTTACCCAGGGATATAATTTATTGTAACCGAGCAAGAGACTGACAAGATATATTATTATATTAATTGGTCGGAATAAGTCGCGGGCATTAGTTCTGTTTTAAAATATATATTAAACAGTGAATAAGTTGTCTCAATGCAGTTTCATTTTGTATATAACAAAAATATAAATATTCGTGTAAACCAACGTCATGTAAAGATGGAATTAAGCGGAATTAAGTTAAATTTTAACAACAGTGCCACATTATCGTATTTCCTTCATCGGCAACATAGTAAAGTCAATATCTATAAATAAACTAACCAGTTTAATGGTTATACGCAACATCTTACCAGTAATGCCATCAGACTGGAGTAGTGTGGCAGTAATGAGACTACGGCTAAATAATTTACGCATGTGGTTTTACTACAACCTCGCTTAGTGATTGCTCTAAGCTGGAGGATAAACACGATTTGTAGGGATCAAGGAGTGAAAGGGATAGACGTAGCCCTAATAAGGGCACATGTGGCGCGGTTGGGCCGGATCTTTAATTTATGTCAATAATGGAGCATAAAAATAAAAGGACTGGGCTCATAAAAATTTAAGAACAAGGAAGAATGGAAAGGGAGGGCATTAATAATTTATTACAAGTAATTGCGTATATAAGTTATTTTCATGCTTATCTGGGAGTAGAAGAAAAACGTATGTTCTGCTTGTCTTTCAATTGTAGAAGTCAATTAAGGAAAAACGCTTAAACAAATTCTTCACTTAGATAACGATTCTAGCTACCAGTCACTTATCTGAAACTCCATTGATCCTCTCCATCAATAATACTACATAAATAGTCCTTACGCTAAGCAGGGTTTTCGAATGTCAAGAGTCTTGGCTCATGAATCATGACTGTGCCCGCGACTTCGTCCGACCAATGGATACTATAATATCTTGTCAGCCCCTTGCTCGGTTACAATAAATTAAATCCCTCGGGAACCGTACATTTTTCGGGGATAAAAAGTAGCCAGGTATATATATAGGTAACTAGTTCATAGTCCATCGCTATGCCAAATTTCATCAAGATCTGTTCGATAGTTTTTGTGTGATGCGCGTACAAACAAATTTTTGTGATTTGTCCCTATTTACTTGTTTATTTAAGAGAGTATTCATTAACCAAATGAATCAAATTGTTACAGAGTAAATTCATTTAATTTTAATAAGAATCAACTATTAGACTAGACATACAATTGATACATAATTAAATCCAAATTAGAGAACATCGGGAGCAAATAATCAAGTGATTGGGGAAGCTTAGCCCAATTTATCATTGGATGACGGTCAAAGCCGCATTACCAATTTATGCGACCGAATTCAGTTGTAGGGAATTGGTTTTCATGTTTATGGTGTCCACTTCATTTCTATTTTGGTCGGTTTGTTTAATCAAGTATGTAAATTAGCTTGTTCGAAATACTTTGATATGCACGTTATTATGAAGCCGTCTTCTGATTATCATTGTATTTAGTATCTATACATATGTATAATAAAATTGTAACTGAGCTATGTCTGTACATAGAAGATATTTTAAGAAAAAAAATATAGGCACTCTTTGTAGGAAGCCTAAACGATTGTTTTTTATAATTTTTGTCTGTATGTATGTTTGTACGCGCATCACACAAAAACTACTGAACGGATCTGGATGAAATTTGGCACAGCGATGGACTATGACCTAGATTAAAAGATAGGCTACTTTTTATCCTAAAAAAATGTACTGTAAAATGTAATTAATTATACCCGAGCAAGGGGCTGACAATATATTATAGTATACATTGTCAGACGAAGTCGCGGGCATTAGCTAGTTTTAGATAAAGCAGTATAATTTTAAAATTCTCTATGATGATATATGTATAAGTATAATTGATTTAAACAATTATAATACAACATTTTATAATAATAAATATATATTAGAAGTCATCCATCAAAATATACATATGTATAAGGGTCTCTGACTTACTCAGAAATTACAAGCGCTAAAAATGTAGTAAATGTAAATGTAGGTCTAAAAATATTAAGTATGGAAAGCTCCTAGCAAAATAAAAAATTGTTCTAACTTCTTAGCACATCGGTTCACTAAGACGAGATTCTTCAAAATTCCAGGAATAAAAAAGCAGGTAAAACCAAGCACTTTATATAAATATTAGAAATAAATAAGAAAAATACTTTACTTTCATGTCTTACAATAACACTAGAATAATAAATGTAGCATTTTATGGTGTAAAGTCTAAAAAAATGTATAAGTATTGACTGAACTTATCAGTTCCAACGCGCACTATCACGAACTTGATTGAAACTCTTAATACTCATAAAATATGATAAGTGCCAGAGATAACATCCCAGATCCCAGAGGACAGAACACTTTACTACACAACGTACAGGGAGAACCGCCATGATACTGTGGAAGAAAAATAAAAATACAACTCCCACTCTAACGGGAGCCCTCTAGATATAGATTCTACATCAGAAGTGGGATAGAAAGGTGTCAATTTTCACTGGTTGTCAGAGCACTTTTAGCAGACGCCTTTATTTTAGAATGTATTTTGAGGTTATATTGACACTGTTTTAGTGCCGAATCTGATTTAAATATATATTTATATAAGTCATGTTTAAGTGTTTATTTTAGTGACTTCTTTTATAGTTATGAATAATTTTGATACATTACACTTGAATGATATGATTTTGGCGTCTATATGGGATCCTAACTCAACGATACTATATTTTATAATAAATATGTACATATATAGATTAACATCCAAGACCCAGGCCAATCAGAAAAAGATTCCATCATGACCTGACCG
>JADGIL010034264.1:0-21345 GCA_020352625.1 Cactoblastis cactorum
ACACGTTTTTAGCGTAATTGTGAGTTTAGTTGTTTATCGTGCATCGATGGTACAATGTGTACAAAAAAATTGTCACCTATTTAGATTTGGGGTTTCACATATTAAATAATAAAAAATAATATATAAAAATAAGTAAATTAATCATGTATGCAAATTCAAAGCAATTCTATTCTTATGTCATTTTTTTTTTACTTGTTTATTCTAACCACAGCTACTCGTAAGTACCAACTAAGTACTTAAGATCCCCGGGATCTATAAAAAGCTATGAGTCATGCTGACATTTCTACTGGTCCTGTGGCTAGAAGCTGCCCATCATATAATCATCCCACATGCTCATTACAAGCCACTTATTGAGGCCTGCATCTTTTATCTGATTATCACCTTGTCCGTTTTATACAGACTACATTTTTACATAAACGTGTTAAAATAAAACCTTTGAGTTTTATTTCTAAGTGAAATAAAAAATAAACTGAAAATAGTAAATAAACTTTAGAAACTATAGATTTCAATCATCATCGATCAATTATTTCAATATATTATAATGTAAAAAAACACTAAAAACAATATCCTGAAATAGTAAACATGATTTAACTTATTGTTCTAGTACGCAATCCCCTACTTTCAATTGTCTCACCTTTGATATTTTAAGAGGACTTAATTAGGTGATTTCGTTAATTCAAGGAAATAATAAATATCAGACTTCGTAAACACCAAGCAGGATCATACAGGAAATCATCGAAATTTAATATTTACATGCCAGACGCGGCGAAGTAATAAGGATTTATGTATATGTTTACGTTAATAAATTGCACTGTCGAGTATAAAAGTCCTGTTGATTTCGTTTGTTAATTTCATGAATTTGGTTCATGAAGCTTTTGCCCGCGGCTTCACTCGCATGTTATTTGGTCTGTAGCTTATATGTTATTCTGATGTATAACCTACATAATATATTACTATAAAGTTTCATCCAAATCCGGACAATAGATTATTTGCGAAAGAGTAATAAACATACATACATCCTCACAAACTTTCAAATTAATAATAGGTATTAGTAGGAAGTAGGATTTAGGTCATATAACATTTATATTATAACAAAACGACAGAGATTTTTTAGTGGCTTCGCGCTTTATTTTAAAAAGTTTAAATTGGAAGTAGGATATAATAGGTATTTATTATTAAGAATTCACCTTAATTGCCCTCAAATATATTTTTACAAATAGCGAAATTAATGCTAAAAAGATTCCCTTTAGTTTATATTAGGAGGACCAAAAAGCGTATACATTATTAAGCGAATGTGTCCTGTGCCATAAAATACATTGAATAATACCTATCAAGTTTCTGTTATCCTTATGAGGTTTGGAACTTCAAAGGATTCATTCTCCAATGACCCTCGGTCATCGAACCTTGTTTCCGAGAGATTTATAACATCGTATACAGCTCGTACATCGCTTGTCTTTTTGTCTGTCCGTTAAAAGGAGTACTGGACGAGTACTCAGCCGTATTACTAGTATAGTATTATATTATCTGTGGCCGCATTCACTTGTCAGCACGCTTGTCGACATCGATGAGTTATGGGGCTTGTTCACTCTATTACACACAAGCGCAAAGGATATTGCGCTAAGAAATAAAAACATGTATTACAGTTTTTGTCAAAATGCTTCTGTTTTATAAACAAAAAAAAAATAATGTTAGTATTTGCGGGAAGCATTCGACAATTTGGAAATAGAAAACCATGGAATAATATTCAAAGATTCAAAATTTTCTTTTTCTTGTACATTGTGCCAGTTATGTTCAAGAACATATGCAAGTTATGTATAACTAGCGTCCGTCTCACGCATCTGCGTAAAAATAAATAATTTTTGTATACCTCATAGACCAACTACTATTTATTCTATGAGGTGGTATAAATACTTATAACAAAAACTACTACTCGGAACTATTCGGAACTAAAAAATTATACTACTTATTCATAAACAATTGTTTACTTACAGTTTACGATGAAGGTGGTCGGATGGTGAATATATTCAGCAATCCATACCTTCAAAACTTCTTCCTCAATGCTGGTAACTTGCCGCTATTTTGGAATTTCTTAAATCCTTTCTTCAATTATCTACGGGTATGTAAAATACTTTATTCTTTATTGCACCAAAAAAAAACAAGTTACAAATTATCAAAACTAGTAGTAGAAGTAGTAGGCACAAAGGCGGACTTATAACTGAAGCGATCTCTTCCAGTCAACTTTGGGTGAAAAGAAAAGGGAAGAATTGAAATAAACAATACATAAACATAAATAAATAAAAATTTAGTACTCTTTAATCTACTCAATTTAAAACCAAATAACTATTATTTTAGATTTTGGTTTAAGAAGAAAAAATATAAACAAGTATTTGAATAATATTAAATTTTATTTACGCTAAGAATAAGCTAAAGCCACCGCCAAATTATTACTTTCAGCCAGTAACAATCAGCGGCACTTCAGCCTGTTTCATGATACCTGTATCAGAGCAAGTAGTCCAGGACATAGCCAATGACCCAGTCTACGAGAACAGTCTCGTTCTCCCCCAGAAGCAGCCGGTCATTGAACCCAATCCCCTTTGCAATGGAAAACGGGGGTCTTTCTCGTCCCCGAAATCTTGCAGCGCCTTCTTAAACTGCTGGGACGGTTGGGCCTTTGAACAGCAATGCCCTGAAGGTCTAATGTTCTCCGGAGCAGGATACTGCGACTATTCAGATAATGTGGATTGCAAAAACAGGTTTAAGCCCGGTGAGTACTTAAATACTAAGTAATCATTAGGGTTATTTATTTGACTAGATAATACATCAGCATTTATTTAATAAAAATTAATTATCTCGTCTAAAATTACCTTTTGACAGTATAATGAGTTTACTGATGTAAAGTTGATCACTAAGAGATTTTTTTGGTATTTTTAATTAAGTAGAAATACATGTGTTATTCAAATTATCAATTATTTAGATCTTTTTCATTAATTTTACTGAATAAAACTACCTATTACCCAATTTTACAAAATATGAAGATTGTTGCCTCTTATCTCATATAAAAATATAAAATATCATTAAATTAATTAAAACGCTACATTAATTTTTCTCATTATTTTATCCATGCCTCTCTGATGTTAATAATATTATGTAAGTGTTTACGGAAAGGTGTGTAATAGAAATGCCAAATGGATATGCTAAATAATGTAAAGTTCCTCTTCGTCATCATATTACATAAATGTGGATGTGACTGACCTTTTGTTTGTTTATAGCCCATTAGAATTTTGTAAGAGGTTTACCTTTTAATTCCTCTACTCTAAGTACGGGTCAAACACAAAGTCGTATTATTTAAGATCTTTATACAATCACTTAAAAATTACGCGAGATGACATAATTGAAAATTATATTCTACTCGTTATTACTCATGTCAATTTTTAGTCGGTATCGCCGATGTCCAATAATATATTAAAATTATTCACAGTGGAAGTATGTTTGTATTGACTTAAGTATTAAGAATCAATGCCAAATAACACAATAATCCTGATCAGCTGAATCGAATGCATATCTATAAGATATACTTATAATTTCAGTCCCGTCGCTTCCTGCTATATGTAGACAAGATTTTGAAACGTTCAGAAACAAGGAGAACTGTAACGAATTCTTCGTGTGTGTCGGCAAACAGCCTGTGAAGTTCCAATGTCCTGCAGATCTAGCTTACAATGAGGTACATATTGATTTTATTTAATGTTTGAGGTATTTATTGATTTTATTTATCGTTTGGAAATATCTTATAATTAGAAATTACTAGAACTAGATGGTTTCTATGTTAACATCGGAAGACATCCCAATAAGGTATCTGTTTTACCTTGTATAAGGAAATCCGGTTTAAAAACAAGGAGGCTTAATAAGAAGCTTAATGTTATCTATTTCTAGGCTTTTTTTTTGTTATAACAATTTTTTCTGAAATAATAATCAATTATTATTGTAGCGAAATAATATTTCATTTTTCATATTTTTCAATCAGCTTCGCAAACTAATATCTTTCCTTTGTAGCAAAACAGCTGACTAATGTTGTTAACATGGTTTAACATTATATTTTTTCCAACTTAAGATATAAAAAAATATATAATTTCTTTTTCAGACACTCGGCGTTTGCGACTACCGAAGTCAAGTCAACTGCGCTCCACCGCTACCTGTTGCGCCGTCCCCCCCTGTTGCAGCGGCTCCAACGACCCGACCTGTTCCAGTAAATGCAGTATTACCTCCTGTTCCTGCGGCCCCAGTGTACCCTGCCGCTCCAGAAACCCCATCATTCCCTCCTGCTTCAGTAGTACCAGCTACCAGTGCCCCTGCAAACCCCGTTCCACCTCAAAACTTCTACCCTACAGCACACCCTCCAGCAGACGCTTCACGTCCAATATCCCTACCACCCGCTGCAGAATCGAAACCTTATTATGGAAGTGACTTCATCTACGCCAATTCTATTTATCAGCAAGAAAGTTAGTACTAACTTTCTTTTTCTTTTAGTACTAAGATATAAACTTATAATAACTAAGGAAAAATACTTTATTTCATGTTAGGTTTCCATAAAATAGCAAATTCTTAATCGATTATTATTATTTTTATGTCAGTTGGAGGCAAACGAGCAGGCGGGTCACGAAATGTTAAGTTATCACCGCCGCCCATAGACAACTGCAACACCCGCGGGGAGACTACAGAAGCGTTGCGGGCCTATAAAAAACCTTTTATAGGCTGGGAGAAATTGGGCCTCCGGCTCTCCCACTCACCGGACGGAACATGGCGGCTAATAGCCGCTATTCAGGTGTCGGTCATCTGTGGGAGTGTGGTACTTCCCCAGACGAGCCGGCCCATTCATGCTGCAGGCTAACAAAGCCAGCAGCAGGCTCCACACCACTATANNGTGGCTCCATACCACAAAAAATATTTTTTTATTGAAATTTTATTAGTTTAAATTGAAGAGCAATGCAAATATATTCATATTTTATAAATAACAATATGAGATAAATGTGTATATTCAAGTTTCTAATTCTTTCATTTCTACCAAAGAATTGTAAAATCTACTTAATTAATTTTTTTTCTCAAGTAACTGGTTTCGTTTATGACTATAAAGTATCTTTAAATCTTAATATTACTTATATTTCCAGGCTTGTTAGCTGGCCACAGAGCGGCGTCTCGTGAGGATGCTATCAAACAATTACTATCTTCAATAACAACAAAATAATAATACTTTATTAGAATTTATTTTGGTAAATCCACATTGGAATAATACTAAAATGCTTTAGTAATTTAGTTTTAAGATTGCTTTTCGGATCTCTCTTTACAACAGACGAAATATCAGTAAGAAAATGTCTCAAAATGTATACATCCTTCTTTTAAATTATTTTTACTAAAGTAAGTAAAGTCTTCAGATTACTACTCAGTTACTCAATTTTAATGCTCTGATTAAGAATAAGTTTAGTTTTTTATTACATTTTTAATGTATGTTTGAGCAATACCCTCTAAGTATTTTATATTAATTGGAACAAGTATTTTATTTTGTGAATTATTATAAAATAAATTATACCCTTAAGTATCTATATACTACTTCTTTTATTTGCAGAGTAAATTCGAACAAAATTGAAATTTATATCAAATTTCACTAATTTTGTGAAAAAAGAAATTAATTGCTCGTACTTCTGTGACAACTTACAATCTAATCTAAAAACCTAAAAGGAGTAACCTGTCACTTATTGTAATCTATGTAAATAATTTCATAAAATATATCATTTAATACTTACACATAATGTCTACGCTAAAGTTAAACATCACAACGAAGTGGTCAGTTATATATTTTTTTAAAAACAAAGAATGAATGTAGTATCTATTAAAGTATAAAACAAAAATATCTGTAAATAGAATATAAGTATTTATTTACATAAAATCTCTAACTTTCTAGCTTAACTTAAATTTATGACTAAACACTCGACATCGCACCAACAACAAGTTGGTGTTATGTCAAGGTCAAGAAACTCATTTTGGCAACAGCAACACAAGTCGCAATTTCCAAAAAAGATTCATTATAATTTAAGAAATATTTACGTTAAAAATTATCAACATAAATGTCACACATTTTTATGTAACGCAACACAATTTTAAATTACATTTTTGACATTGCGTCATCAGGCAATAGACAGTTCTCTTTTTAAATTGTATCGACTAGGCAATCGATGATTGAAAAATATGTATATCGATTGAAATACAAAGAAGCAGTTGATTTTTAAATAACTGTAGGCGATAATTTATAGTCCATGTAAATTTAGTCCACGCAAAGCGTCTCTTCAGACATACAAAAAAAATCACATCACTTTCGCACACACATAACCCGCTGTTTCTGGATGTTACGACTTAGATCAGGTCGAAAGGATTGAATTTCAGCCTGTCTTTGGAGCCGCTTCTTGACATTCAATATCCCAACTTCTTCAGGGCTTTCAAGTCCACATCACCGTAGTAGTCTTCGCTGTAAATCGTTACAATATATTGAAATATGAAATTAAAAACTCTATTTATATCGAGTGTTTTTGAAATTCTGGCAGGCTGTCGCTTTTTCTAAAAACAATATTAATAAATTTTCTAGAAAAAATAGATATTAAAACAACATAACATAATACGTAATTAAGAAGAAAACATTTTAATGTTATGGATATTGAATAAACATACCTTTAAGGGCCCAGGTTGGTCAGTTTGGAGCAACAATTAACTAACTGTTGTTAGAAACAGTAAGTGAGAGTATTAGATAGATTTAAAAGAACCAATAAGTTATTATAATGTTATTTGAAAGTGGATGTAATCATAGGAAACGATGGTCGTGAAAGTTAGGGAAAAGTGCAATAGTGCATTACATACAGAATAAATACAAGACATAGTAATTTTTATATTATTTTATTTATTAAATCACTAATAATAAAACTTAAGTATACAGTTTCTATCAAACAACACTCAGTCGCAGCGAAAAATTCAGTACAAAAAATATTTACAAAGTCATGGGGATACCTTTTTTCGAGATGATGTGTACTTTCTACGTTGAATTTTACACAGAACTACTTCATTTAAATGCAAACCTGCTCTTACGATTATTAGGTACAAAACAATTCTAGACACCTGACGGAACAAACTTAATACCGGTTCTATTACTTTATAGGGTACTATCAAAACTAAATACAATATAAAATAAATATTTCTATCGCTGTATGATTCTACTAATTTCCTAACCGGCCTCTTGAAACTGTTATAAAAGGCTAATAAAACGATAAAGTATTTGGCAACTAGAAACGAATACATATACCTCACTAAATTCAAAAATTTACATTGGAACCTGGATCGCAACCTTCGCGCATCATGAGTAACATTTCAAACTTATTTTCGGCCAGGATTTTTACTCCCGATGCGTGAAGACGTTTAGTTTTGTGTTAAATTATGTGAGTATTAAAGGTTTAGGCGGGAATTGGCGTTTAGTTTTCCTTCTGAGGGCGGGGTTTGAGCTGCTTGGGCTGTGTGTTGCGGGCGTTGCCGTCCTGTTGGAGGCCGGCCAGCAGCTCGCTCTTGCGGATCGTCTTCAGATCCAAATCACCGTAGTAGTCCTCGCTGAAAATGTACCGAACTTACTGCCTGCCTGTTCTACTCAATACTTAACTCTATTCCTACCTCACGTAATAAAACTATCAATTTGCAACAACTTTTACTATGTTCATAGATAGGTCGTAACTGAGAGAATTGTGTAATAAAATCTTGTCCACAGCGAGCTGTAGAGTAAACTGCCTTGAAACTAGAATAGTAGCCGTTCGCTTTTCTTAGTATTATTATCTCACATGCTTTTCTATCTGCAAAACTTTAATGTGGTTCGGAGTTCAGATAAAAAGCCAGACACTTTTCTATGATTCAATTAATAATTCATAAAACAATTGTTTCTTTAAATTGAGATTGTTTTTAAAATGTGGTTACCTAACACTGACGATACGGAATGGATGAGACGAATCCTTACTGCATCGAATCGTAGTGTTGTAAATGTCGTTAGCAGTTCAATGCCTGAGTACAGTTAGAATACATAAAATGTTCAACTGTATATATTTGTATGAAAATATTCATTATCATACAGCCCGTTAGGCATGGTCGCGCTGACCACGGCCTCACGCGTGACACTATCCATTGAATTTTGACTAAAGTCATGTTAATTTCATATCTACCTAAATACGTTGAGCAATGCTCCGAACCGCATATCTGCTGCCATTTTCCTCGGTGGGCGTGTTAGCAATCTACCTACAAGATACTGGAATACCTGCGTGGACGTATGAGTGCAACAGCTGAACTGTGTGGGTTGAGTTCACGTGCGTAAGAAAGTTAGTCACAAGGTTTTTGGTCTAGTGGAAGTGTTAATGGTAGTCTTTAATTTGTACAAGGTGTACCTTATCAAGCTTTTTTACTACAGAAAATTCTAAAAAAGACTGTGGTTTAACAGAGTAACTGACAGATAGTATAAAAACATCGACAAGGTACAAGAATGTTAACTGTACAAAAAGGGATGATTAAACACCACATAGCCAGTGATATCCAACCAGTAATTTTGGAAGAGTGTGCAACGTAGTTTAAATTCATCACATCTGATCCCATTTATAATAAATTACAGTAAAGGTACAGAAGCTTGTTGTCAGACATGTGACAAAAATTGTAAAAACTCACCATCCGGGAACGTCTTCAGGGTCCTCGCAGTTGCCAGAACCATCAGAGTCGCCGATCTTGAAGACTGTACCGATTGGGCAACCGTATTCACGGGCAACTCCTTCCATACAGATGTAGTATTTACGGCAGTCTTCTGGGTGAGCGTGACGGCTGAAGGACCCGGCGTGGGACACCTCACCGGGAGAAGGGCAAGAGAAACCGTTCGCTACTTCTGGGAAACACCAAGAAAGGTTACGTGAGTGAAAGGTGGAAGGAGAAAATATAAAAGACGAGCGACGGCTGTGCTGAGTCAGAGGAAATTCGCTGAAAGAGACAGGTGCACACAGTTGATGTGAATAGATTAGGGTCAAGTTGAACAATGTGCTTCGGAGTAGACAACAACACATGTATAAATTATCAGTTATCAAATAAAATTAAATTGTAAAATTATGTTCTCGTTTTTAATAATATCTTTATAATCCTGAAACTCTTTTCTAAAATTATTGACTACAACTAAATATCGACTGTAACATACCGTCGTTCCTGCACTCAGGGACCTGGTCAGCCCACATGCAGACACGAGATTCTCTGTCGTAGGCGAGTCCGGGGCTGCACTGGTAGCGGGAGGCCTCTCCATTCCAGCAGTTCCAGAAGACGTCGCACTTGGCCTCGTCAGGGAAGATACCGTACAGCCTCTGGCAGTGTGGCGTGGAAATCGGAGGTTCTGTGAAATACATGCTTGATTAGGTCATAATCTACTAGTTGCACGCTCCACTTTATGAGAATTTTCAAGTCTTACGTGTTTCCTATAACGTTTTCCTCTTCATGCTTGTATTCATGCGCTATTGTGTAAAGTTCCACGCTATCCATATTAAAAATAAATGCAAACTTGAAATGAAGCAAAACCCACATTTCAAATGTCAAGGATACAACTCCAATAGTTCTTCTTAGAATAAGCATAATCCTTATATAGTTCTCAGATAAACCAGCTCTTAAAATCTGTTGTGTACCTGAGAGAAACTAAGTGACTGGCTGTAGCTTCAAGGTTCTTATCATATTCTCAACGAACGACGTATGTCGCACATGTGAGGTCTATCAGGTATAATACGAGTATATGTAATTTTATAGATTGTGTCGCTAAGCGCGACTGTCCGATTGACCTTCTAACCATATCCTGGTTGATCTCAGTTGTAATAAAAAAAATAATATTATGCAAATCTGCGACCTTGACCGTAGCGTAAATACTGTTGGTATATTTTGTATGGTGTGCAGCGGTATTTGCTTTTTTTAGTTATTTATTATTGAATTTATACTATAAACTTGTGATCAAATAGGACATATTTTGTTCATCGTTTAATATGTGCTGCTTTTGCAATTTTTATATTTTAATAATGGTATCATATCCTATGTTACCATTATTAGAAGACAAAAATAGAACGTTTTTTATCTAATGTGCATACATACTTGTGTTGACTTTTTTTCTCTTTTTGAATGGAAGGCACAAGTTTTAGAAAATGCTGGCCAATAAGTAAATAAGTAAGCTGGTAAATAAGTCAGCTTACCCAGCTGTGTCCTCTCGCCACACTCAACATTGTGGAGGTAATCGCAGTTCTCGGTGAGGTATTTAGAGTCAGTAGCGTCGAAGGCCAAGCCGTTTCCACAGGTCTTTAGTTCAGCGACGCCATTGTCACACTTCCAATATTTATCACAGGACACATGGTGTGGGTAGAAGCCGAAGTCGTCTGGGCATTTGAAGCTTTCTTGAGCGGCCGCTGTAAAGAGAGAACAGGGGATTAAATTATTGGATCTATTTTTAAATATATGAAGCATTGATCTATTATTTATGAGATACCTCATATAGACATATAGAATCATACATAACATCACCAATACCAAAATATTGATACAATACTTTATATAGTTGGGACACTTAAAATTAATAAACCTAAAGTAAATTATTTTTAGCGTTTTTAGAGCAGTATTATAGGTGGTAATAATACAAATCAAGATATTGAGTCATCAGGTCCGGCCGATACTAAAATAAGGTTTCGTATCCACTTTACGAAATTGATATTTGAAAAGCTGCCAATATTATAATTGTGTTGAAATGTCGCATCGTGAATCCTCTTGAATTTTAATTGGAATTTCAAAATAAACCGCTAGGGGTTTGCCAAGCGCATAGCACGCAACTTGTTTCACAACACCGGTCTCGGGCAGGGCCGCTCTTTCTCCGAAGAATGCGACACGACGACGTGTCGTAACGCCACAATTGTCACAAAACGTTGGCACATTTGTTGCTGCTTTGTCTGAGCGTTTGGCGCACGTGCTACGCCTTTTGTCTTGTCGTGGCGAGACTTATTCTTACTTAACTGTTAAACACAAGCATTGTCTGAAGACGTTTTCTACATCATTGCTTTTTATGTTCATTAAACCTTTACTTATAATTGTATTCTATCCCACTTAGAAAATCAAGAATAACCAAAGTGGTCTATTCTAATAGTCTTTGGAATTGATGATGAGACAAACATTATAATATAATGATTGTACTTAATAATTCTTTATTTCATTATTCAATCACATTAAATGATATATGATCTGTAATAATCAAGTCTTGATTTAATTTGTGTTGATCAACACATTCCAAATATTAAAAATTTATAAATATTGTTTTTCGATTCTACTTTAGCATAATAAATAAAGTGAAATCGAAAATAATAATAACCTTTTCGAAGTTATGCATAATCGTACATATTATATTGAATATGTTACGTCACAGATGCTACTGGGCGACACCGGTTGACATTAGCGACAGTGAGGAAGGGAGCTCATCCGTGGACTGACGCAATCTGGGCTACTCTTTCCAGAATCTTGTGCAAATCTAGCAGTTCCACTTGATTTTGTAACATCCTAAATGGGGTATTAACCTGCTTGAGAAAAGAGCGCAAGGACGGTATGAGCAATGCTTCAAACTTGTTCTTTGTATGAGATTTTAAGAGTTTCTTCATAGAATTGTTTATTTTCAAAAGCATTGGCGAAAAAAAAAATATTAGGTGCTATATTTCTATCTTAATTATTAGATATAAACGAATTTATAATTCAATTAATATCTAATAGATCAAAATTCAATATTATCGCAATTTTATAGGTACAAACAGTTATGTCTCATGCATCTGTCACAAATTACGTTAATTTAATTACGATACTTTCAACCGTGAAAAATGAAATCATGATCTCGCTGCAGAACAATTATGTAATTTCCAACTTTCTAAATTTCATATTATCCACACGTAATAAGCATAAGATGCAGTTAACATTGTTTTGAGATTACTAAGTTTAATTATCTAATCACTGTACAGTTGAATACATAACTATTTGGTTGTGAGTGGTACAGTCATAGATATTACTAGACCAGGCTTGTCTCATCGTCTATATGTATACGTACTTCTGTACCAAGGCATGCCATTTTTAACTACTATGATGTCACAGACGTGATTCAGTGGTGGAAACACCCCATTCTTTCGTCCCAAGTTGCTTTTACAGCTCAATTTGCTGAATAAGTTATTTAATATACGTAACAAAAAAAGAAAATAAGCGGTGCTTAAGTGGTTGAATGCCAAACAATGTGGTCTAGTTAATATGTCTGTGGTATAATTAACCCACCTTCTTATGATCACAGGGTGAAGTGACCCGATACGGTCGTTACAAAACACTCAATATGTGGTAATAACATCGCTAATTATTTTATGTAACCACTGGACACACATTGAAGCTAATTTGTACTGTTTTAGGTCAATTTTTCTTGCAAAATCTCTACTGGAATGTATCGAATGTTCTAGAGCAACATTTTAGACGTTGTTACAGTCCCAATTTCATAAATTATTCCTTTGTTTTACTTCTGATAAAAGAATGCTCACGATATCATACAAAAAGTAAATTCATATCACACAAGTTTTATGTGTCTATTCCTAAAATCATATGTAAATGTAAATGCATATATAAAAATGTTTCTAAAACACAGACGAATTAATGAATATATACCTACATGATATATTTTAATGCTAAATTTAGCATTGATCTTCTCTAAATATGAATATTTTTTTGTTTCGAAAGATATAAAGATACATTATACCTATATTGATCTTTCTTTTGGATAATGTGTCTTTGCACACATATCATAAATGTTTTTACTATATCAGATGTTTCAACTCAAAATTTTCTGATTCGTCACTTCATAAGATTGTTTTTCTTCATAAATAGCCTAATGCGTACATTAATTTCAATATAACTCTTTTAGCCAATCATTTAGTTATCTATTTGGACATTTAAAAAATTTGACTCTCCTGCATTCAGTCTAAATACAAGTTAATTGAAACCTTTTCCAATAAAACAACAAGCAACATCCGTAGACGAAATGTCAGCAACATATTTCCATCGACATAGGTCACCCACCATTAAGCCATCAAGCAAGCGTCTGCGGGCTGACTACCTTTCTTATTCAATCGGATTACCGAGGTTAACAAGTCGCCGAATACCTAGCATTCCTTTGCTGTATAAAACACGTTTTATTTACGAGATCACTTGCATTCTAGTTGATAGTTTTGTGTCCTCTGGTTGCAGTCAGTGAGAATACTAATAATTTCAAAGTATTATTCTAAAGAATCTTGTAGAGATTTTTATTATTTTTGATCAAATAACCTTATTCCTCATTATTCAGAATCAGTTCCATCATAATAACATAAATATTTTTATCTTAGAAAACGTATTCCCTTACTTTCAGAAAGAAAACATCTCTGAGATATATATTTTTTACAATAACTATCACTACTCATTGAAACTGCAAGTTTCTTTATTGGGAATCGGTGTCATCGGATCGAGAAGTTTGGTTGCGCAAGCGCGGGCCCTGCGCATGCGTACGTACGCTACGCGCACTTGTATGACATAATTATCGGCTCGTAAGTTGTCAATTGTTATGTAATGGTGCTTTGTTACTCTGTTACTCTAGTGTAGCTTGAACTTTGATGAATGTGTTAGCTATTTGTTACTAAGATATGTATTAAACGATGGTTACATCTTTTTAAAATATATGTATGTATCAAAGAGCAGAGAATGTTAATTTTTTGTAATTATTTGTGCAACATTGCAAATTTGTGAACTTGAATGGAACTTTAGTGGATTTGATTTGGTCTTTAAGTTTTCTTATTGAAATGAAAATATTTTCATTTTAATGGCTATGATTAAATTATAACGTTACGATTTGGCACACAATTTTCTCAATTATGAATGTAAAGAGTTAAGAAATAATTATGAATATTTTCTTAGACGGCACTTCAATTCAATTCAATTTTTTTATTGCAATTTCTTATTGTACAGTACATCACGCTTTACTTCGATATCCCATGAGATAACGTATGAAACCTTACCTATGTAGGTAAGGTTTCATACGTTTTATAAGGTTGCATGTGCAAATATTACGCGATTATTAAATAACGAAGCCGATGAAGTAACCGAGAAAGCCTAAATATCTGACCTACCAAGCCTCTGCGTGGGAGTGCGTTTACTTTCGTTTTCTGTGTTTCGATGCGCTCGCGCAGCCTCTGGGCTTGTTGAGCAACTCGTGACCTTTATCTACCAATTAGATCTATTTACATCGCATAAGTGAGAGGTTAAAAGCTATTTAATCTTAGAATAACCGTATGGAACTATAGTAAGATTTTTATACTAATATTTTCAATTTATTTTTTAAATTCAATTTTTTTACAGATTTTAAATTATTCATTTACAATGTGATTCTTGTCACCTTTTAAATGTTTGACGTGAGCGTACGTTAACGAATTCAAGACAATCACCAAATATAATGTGTTCTCACGAGAATATTAAAAAATAGTCAGTTTTTTGATGACATTAATTGGAAATGACCATCAGAACTCGTTGCAAACAATATGAACGTTAGTTAATTAATCAAGAGGATAACTGTACTAATCGACTAATGGACCGTTTTCATTCTCAGTTGAAAAGATGTGTTGTTTTACAAACAACTTGTTTCTCTGAAACAATTTATTTTATTGTGATGTATGACAGAATGACATGAGTGCCGTAGACGACACTCACGTAACGTTAAAGTGTTAGATAACTATTGTCAGATACACGTGGTGAAAGTTCCGAAGTTCTTGTTTTTTATGATCTTGCCGCGTTTACTGGCATCTATCCGATGAGATATCGATTAGGAATTCAAATTGAAATGAAATGTGTCCTATCGATTTATTATACAACTGATAATGTATGTTCTTCTTTTTAATTGACTGGTATTACAAATTAAATGATAATAAATATATTTTTTGTGCAGGTGTCCGATTATTTTATTTACTTCAACAACCAATTTATGCAGATAAATTTAATGTATTGTACGTTAATCTTTCATAAAAATATTATTTTTACTTATTATTTAAACCGTTAACATATTATTAAAAATAAGTGACGATAATTGAATAATTGATCAATTCTGACTCCTATAATGCAACAATATTTTTCGTCTATTAAGTTTCGCCAGTATCTTTATATTTTATAAACATTTTTGAAGTCAACTAGTGAATATAATAAAAATACAGCCATCATAAAGATCTAAAAACGTGTTTAGAAATAAAGTGTCAATGAATAAGCTCTCCAGACTACTCCATTCATAAGTGAGTACTTCGTTTAAGTATCGAAGAACAGGCAATCTCCCGCTCAACGATGAGATGTAATTAATCAAATTTTTCTATTAATAGAGACATTATCCATTGTCGGAGGAGTTTCATGACCTGAGCCTGCGCTGAGAGCCGCTTTCTATTTGATAGCCATTGATACGGACATTGACATTTGGTTTTTACTATAAGATGGAAACCTATGCTAGAAAATACATTTTCATTAAAACTCACAAGTAGAAATTAAACGCCATATATTCATCCTTTCACTCTCAATTATTTATTTTCAATTTAGAATATATTGTGTGCCATTAAAAACTCTACATTAAATCTTGATTGGGACTGATGTAGAGCCCGGAAATACTTATGTTTATTATACCATTTGTTTGAATTTCTGCAAAATCAAATGTTACATACAGTAATGTAATATGGCAAGATTGTGTGTACTGCATATCTAGGACTAAAATAGCTCTAGGATCAATGATGCATTGTCTAGCTTCATACCGTGAGATACTGGTAGCATTGTTACAAGGAATTTCTGCGTTTTGTTTCCTTTTCATTGTTTAAATGCACCGTAGCTAATTGCATACGTTTCCGGCGGCGGCTGACCTCTTCTGTAATTAAAGACCTTATTTTTTCATAAATGGCCTTCTGATTGAAAGTCGACATAATCGAGACCTATAAGGTGTGAGAACTGTGTCTCCGAAAAATGAATGAAATTAAATTGTCAAAGTATTATTTTCAATTTATAGAATCCGATAATTGTGTTTTTCAGTAATTGCCCTCCGATGATTAAATTATTGCACACTAAAAAAGATTTCTTATACTTTATCAAAAAAAAATTATTTCCGATATTATGTTTTTATTTATATTTTATATTTGATTCAAAAAGTAATTACTTCTCATAATAATAAATAATCAGCTCAATTTCTACAATCTCATCTTCAACTAATAAGAAGCACATTAAATTTTAACAAAAATAATGTTAATAATGTCATTATCAGAGATGTTTGCACTGAACAATATGTATACAATACATTTCTGATCTAAAGAATAACTTCTAGTGGATCGTTTAGCAGAGTTTAAATGAACATTCCTGGACTAATAATATCGTTGAATCCATGCTCAGCCAAGCTGAATGATTTTCACCATATTTTCTTCTCGTGACATTGTCGCACGCACCACGAGGCTAGATAATTGAATACCTTCACGCTCATACTGATACTATGAATATTTAATTGAGCAGTAAAATGTACTGCTCTTAGACAATAAATCGAAGCGATTCGTAAAAAAACGTAGAATTTTCTAGTACGCAAATCACACGAGTCGTGAGAATCGGATACGTGGGTAAAGTTTTAATATATACAGACAAATCAAAGAATGTAATGGAGAATGAGAGAATGTAATGGAGCTTAATTACGCTATGTTACTATGTACACATAAACTATAAATTTTATAAACAATCATACCTCATATTCTTAAAAAGTAATAAATGTTAAACTGTCGTAATATCAAAATAATAAAGCAAAGCTCTTTATCAGATTACTACAGTTAAGTTACTAAGCTCAAGTTGAACCACACCTTAAGTCTTGACAGATACGTTTACTGCATTTTAAGTATTCTAGTCTAGTCTATGTAACGTTAGCAAATCGGATGCAATGTTACTGCGGGTCAATGCTCGCGAAACTTGCATTTTCGTAAATGCGATCTGATAAGCATCCGCTCTGATTTTCTAATAGATAAACGACGATACTTACTTAACTATCGATTATTAGCAATTTCTTCCCGCTCAAGCATAACAAGACATGATAGCCTTGAGCATACATTTACTTCGTTCCGAGAAATAAGTCACGATAATCGAATTATTTAACTCTATATTTGTCCCTACAATGACTTACAATTTCTCAATAAGGCTTTTTGCTCTCGTTTGACACTACTGATACAATAGGAGCCGATTAACTGTTACAACAGACGTGTGTAACCTGAATAAGCCTCGGGCAATGTTAATACTCGTTACGAAAATCTATAATAACGATTTAGACTATTGTGAAACCGTTCGCGGCAAAATCATTTGCATTAATTACTCATATCGAATTCAGACATTTATATGTAGATAAATATTACAAAACAACCAGTTTTCCATTCTGAAATGTTAATCAATGACAGCTTATGTAATATGTACAACATGCAAATTTACAAAAGTTAATTTCAAATTTAAAGATTGTTAGATTTTTCCAGAATTCCCAACACAGAAGAATAAGCTTTTTTTTTAAAGATTCATATCCATTTATGAACTTTTATATTTTGAGAACAAATGCCATTACAAGTGATCAAAATATTAATATAAAAATTAAATAATGTTCCATATTATGCAATATTCAACGCAGCCTGAACAAATATCGAAATCGCACACAAAAACCACACTGTTATCAAGATAAATAAAATGTCATCTTGATTTCAGATATATTTGTGTGTGAGAGTTGTTACACCACATCGGCTGCAATTTCTCCAGCTTTATGCGTTTGCGCAGGCATGTGGAAACTCGTATCACTGAGGTGACTTGCACACTTAATATTTGGATATTACGTACCCACAGCAAGGGCGGCTGCTAGCACAACTAAACACCGTGGAATCATGTTTTTTTTAAAGTCCTTGCACAGGAGAAGTTGTCACTGTAACGTTCGAGCACAGACTGCGGGCGGGTGAATGGGTGACGAAGGCTTTTATATCGGGTGGGCGGCGCGGCGGTGGAAAGCGGCGCCCGCGCACCCTGCCGGGGTGCGCCCGGGACAGAACTAATCAGGACCTTCGTTATTCAGGCCACGTGACACACGTGTACCACTAGTAGCTTAATTTTCCAAATGTAAGACTTTGTTGCGTGCATTGTGCTTTTTGGTAGCTTTTTTTCTTTGAAAATTATGTTATTAAAGAAATTAAAAACGTTTGAGAGTTAAAATCTACTTAATAAGGGCACAAATAATGCAGTTAATATTTCGAGAATCTAAATATAAAAAATATGAAACAATTTGTCCTTTAAATAAATATTTACGATTATACCATAAAAAATTAGCTTAACATATTTTTTGTTGAAAGAAGCATTAAAAAGACATCAACGAGTTCGCTGCTCTATTTAAAACAAAAAAAATCACTTTCTATTCTTCAAATGTGGTTAGTTATTAATTCAGTTTAAAAACTGTCAATGATTTTGGTTTTATTAGGTGTAACAGTTTATTTCTCCAGTAGAAAAATGTTTTTATAATACGTAAATAATCGCTCACACAACCTGTTTACGAAAAAAAAGAAATGCAACAAAATGCTTTTAAACACGACTGAAGTTTTTGTACTTTTTGGAAATGTCAACAGTTGGAGCTCAATGTCAAAGCCTTTAGTGTTATTGCTCTTGATATTGTTCCCTACCTCTTCTCTGTATCATTATTTAGAGCAATTGATTAAACAAATAAATGGCAAGTGAGTCAAATTATTCAGTCAAACATGAATAGTTTAGTTTAGCTACATTTTTACAAGCTTTTATTTAGTTTCACCTGTTCCGTTGTCAGTAATCAAATCTTGTAAGCTAAATTTCACCCATTTTCCTGCGTCCGATTGAGCTGAAATTTGCCCTGTCTTTATTACCCGTGACAATGCATGATTTTGTCAAGCGTGGCCTGATGGTACACCCAGGATCGGCTCCAATGGGAAATCTCCACAACGATTAGCATGGAATTGAAAATTGTGTCACGTATGTAACGCCACTAGATGTTCCCGGTGATTTCGTTTTTTGAAAGATAAAAATGAAATTTTATTCAAAATAAATATTTCTTTAGTCTATTAGATGGTAAGACTGATATTTAATACATTTAAGTAACCCTAGACAGTATATAAAATAATTTTATTATTATTATCTTATGTTTATTTTCTTTCTCATATTATTCATCTTGTAAAGCGCATACGTTCGACAGACTCTTCTGTTTTTCGTTATTCAATCAAATCTCAAAATAGCAATGTTTTGATGTGACTACGTTAAAGAACGTGTTTGTTTGTAAGATAGCGAAAGTGTTCTCACAGCAAGATGACTCACATAAGATTAATACTCTGATGAAACATGGTTATTGTATTCATGTTAGGTCTCTTGCTAGCTCTCAGGTCTTAGATCTGGCGGACAAAAAACGCCTTTAAGTATCATAGAGCGGTAACTTTCAACATACATTAGAAGATAAAAGATTTTAAAACAATTTTCATCTATTTATTTAACATTTATTAAACAATTACAGCTTTAAAAAGTATGAAAAGCGGACTTAATGCTAAAAGCATTCTCTGACAGTCAACCTTTGGGTTAAACCGAGAGTTGTTTTTGTTTTAGATAAAAAAGGTTCTCCTCAGCAGTACGCAGAAGTAGATTTTTATTATGTAAATGTATAACAATATTTGTTTTAATTTATTTCTAACTGCACTTGACTCAAGAAACTATTTTTTTTTGTAATGTAAGACTCTCTGGCTACATTTTTCCATAGATATTTGAAACTCAGAAACAGTCAATCCAGTTATAAGATACTTTTAACTAACTTCGCATAAAACCTTATCTTAACGATTAATATTTCTTTTTAAATATTATAGAATTTTTAACTTTTCAGCCTTGTGTTTTTTTGTATATTTTAAAAGACTTACAGAGGAAAAAACAAGGCTGACTAAAACACTACAAATTAACCTCTAACTCTTACTAAAAATATTTATGAATAATGCTATGTATATATATATATCAGGATATTAATGGAAATAAATTTAAGATAATAAGCTTGAAGACGTGTAAGAAAATGAATAAGAATGAGACGAGTTCCTAGCGATTGTTTCTGATGTTCCGTAGCCAAGGCTAGACTTGCAAGGTGAACACTATGATTTATGCATAGCATTTTCAGTGAAAAGTGAGAGGAGCATCCTCGTCTACAGATAAAGGTAATTAATTAAGTAAAAAAATTCATAATTTTTATTTCTGTCAGATATGGGTTAACATACAAAGGAACTTATATTAAATAAAATAAGAATTGTTCCGTCTAATACAAAATTGGTCAATTGCTAATCCATAATTACGTATATATCAATCATCACGAAATCTCGTTCTTTTTTTTAATTACTGTTGTGTGTAAACTAGGGGTCTTACAATTTGCAGGTGGGTTTCTTTTAGGATGTAGGTGCTTGCTAAGATGGGATTATGCGAAATTCCCACGGAATCAAGAATTAAGGACTTTTAAAATTTCTGTTTATCTCTATGAGATATTTTTTTAATGTGACTATAGAAAGGAAATCCTCCTTGGTGTTTGATTACTATTAATTTATAAATTTTCGAGAGTTTCCCCCTGTTTCCTTTTTTTATTGAACTAATATATTTTGCAATAATTTCCGTGACGTCTTAAAAAACTAATTAATAATAATTCGATCATTTTCGCATATTATAATTAGTTTGTTCGTATTTAATAGCTATAACATTTTCATTGATTCATTTCATTAGTTAATATAAGTACTTTAAATCGCATTAAAAGCAATCTTGATAGTCAAGGAATTTATCATTGTACGAGTATATTCTGAAATTTTAAAGCGAAAATAATAAAAGAACAACTGATATCAGTCTAGTAAAGGCAAAACCCCACATATCCCACATATCAAAATATTTTTGTGGAACTATTGTCATAATTTTTACACAGAATATTTTGAGATTATACAACTGCATGCACCTAGAAAGATGGACACAGATTTTAAAGGCTTGGGTTTCGGATACATAAAAGAGGAAATTAATAATAATAATAATAATAATACAAACAGAAATAACTAAAAGTAGTGAGATTCAATACATGTCTTTTGATTTCATACCCATAAATATCTTCGAAAAAATACTTACTAACTCACATAACTGGAAAGCACCAGGTTCGGACTACATTCATAGTTACTGGTATAAAAAACTAAC
>JADGIL010034270.1:5929-18792 GCA_020352625.1 Cactoblastis cactorum
TATAATATTAGTAGGATTTATAGTACATAAATGCTACCTCCATGTTATTTTCTTAGTGATTGATAAGTATTTCCTGGTTGAATGAGGCGGTACGTAAACACTTTATCAAGTTTTCCAAACGATTCGAGAAACTAATAATAGATACATAAATGAAACACAATTTAAAGAACGAGAACAAATTATAAATTTATTCATATCTGTTACATTGACATGTTTTTTTGCACGTTGTGGTGGCGCAGGCGCCGATGTCACTATTACGATTACCAGAAGGAAACCAACACATACAGAAGATCACCTATTGGTCCCGAATATAACGCGAATAGTAAGTATTTCGCAGGTGATAACTGTCAACAGCCACACTTGAAGGAATCCGCTAAAGTAGTGATGTCAGTATTTTTAGGAAACAAGTTTATCATTTTCGCTTTTCTTTTTTTAATGAAAGAGNNAGCGTTGCCGGCCTTTGAGGAATTTCTTAAAGTAACGCTTACGTCGAGTTTTTTGGTAGGATTCCGACTAATATGTATCTATCTAGAGATCGGCAACGCGGTTAGAGTTAAACACTAGAGACATGGCAGTCACACAGATGTGTGAGAGGAGACCCTTTCCAACGGTTTATCGTTGATATTAATATATAAGAAGACCTATAATACAACATATGTATAACAGAATTACATTTATTTTAGAAAGATGTCTTCATTTTACAATCTCCCTGCACAACAGTGGTAAAATATCAATCCCCCCCTCCGTCCGCTCCTCTTGGGGCACGACATAAACACTCGTATACACCTTAATACTTATAGCATATGCAACTATTTTATCAATGGTGTTGGGCTACCGAGATTTATATAAAAGGTTATATTTAAAACTTTAAAATTAGTGCGTCGCCTGCGCCGACCACCCCGCTCTTAGTCGAGGTAACAGTCAACAATAATAAAACTGTTACGAGGTATAATGTGATAAATATCATATCAGTTACAAGTCATTCAAAAAACCACTAGCAGTCGACTTTGTAAAGACTCTGAAAAATTTAGCTTCGAGTTATCTCAATAATTTAGTAATTATCACAATAATTTAGTAAATATTAAACATTCTTCTGTATACCAACTATAAGATAATTAAGTTATGAGTGAACAAGGTTAAGCTAAGACTCTAAAATGCAACCTATAAGAAGTTTCCCGGTAGGTTGCGAAGCAATTTAGTTCTCTCAATAAAGCATTGCCATAAGATGTAATTCGGTATTCAATTTTGTATCCATTTTTGTATCCAAATTTTCCATCTCGTGATCTTGTCGTATCCATTTATATTTTAGTGACGTACTTCGACGTTTCGAAATCTAGACATTGGGTGAATTTCTCTACAAATTGTAACGCTAATAGAGTAGTTGTGTCGATGAAAGATGGTGCTCTACCGAACTATACGTGCTTTAATGGAAACATCCGATTATATATATATTTTTTTAATTAATGATGAGAATAATATGGGATGTTTTGGGAGAGACCTTTTGACATGGATACCTATCTTAGATTTTCTTGGATTCTAAGCCGCGTATGAAAATGAAATCTACGCCATATTCTATTCAAGTTAGATCTTTTGCAACTGTATAAACCGCATCTTTCATATAGTTTTACGTGATGCGGTACAAATAGAAACGAAATGGTTTTGGGTTCTTAACCCTATAAAGACTCCTCATATTTATATTTTTAATATCTTCTGGTTATGTTAGGACATCGACCAGTTTCAAATTCTTTTATACGCTCGAAACATTAGTTTTTATGCTGGATTTGGCGTGCATATAATTAGTTGTATATAAGAAAGTGTAAAGAAGGATTTAACACCCCAAGCAGTCAAGCCACGAATACAAACCAATAAAGATCTTATTACATTTTGTTCGAGTTCTATAGGTTATAATGTATATAATATATAACAATTATTATTAAAGCCTGCTGTAATTAAAAATATTGAAATTTAACATAACCGCAAACTCCACACACAATCAGCTACAACAGATCATTATACAACCATCGTAGTATGGCCGACAAAGGCGTGCATCACGTGAACAAATCAAAAAGTATAATCATAAATCAATAAATAAGTGATCATTTTACCAAAAACTTTAAAAAAAAATCCTATTGTATATACTATATACTTAGCGTTATTAGTTGGTAAATTTCAACGTAAACTACGTAACAAAATTATAACTATAGTTAGTACTATCTTTGATCGACAATTATTTATTTAACTACAACGAATGGTTTTAAATAACAATAGGAACATGTGTTTTGCACTCCAAAACAATTTGCCCGTTCCGTCATGGGAATAAAACTCAATTTAAACATAAAAATCAAAACAGCTTCTCGATGCTAACACACACTACAAAATTTGTCATAAATATATAAATTAAATATTCTTATAAGATCAACAAAATGCCTATGCACATTATTACATGTTACTCTTATATGTACTCTTTAATACATAACATTAATGATTAACAAAAATAAATTAATAACTGTATTATAACGCGTTATATGTATAATTGAGAGTTGTGAATTTATCCTTACTGAACGCCATTAAAGGCAGTCAAAAGCCAAGATTACTGTTACCTAGTGTTTGGGTAAAATTATATTTATAACATTCATTATTTGGCATTTCTGGCCTGACATTTAGATACATGAACCACTTAATATACTAATCCTAGGTTAGTATTAGAATTGTAACAATAGCACGCACCCTTAAAGCAGTTGAATTGCAACGAAGTAATATTTGAAACAAACAGGAATTAAATTCATTAACATACGTGTAAAGCATGATGTGTAAGCGTCCACACGGACCGCAAAAATCCCTGTGACCAAAAATATAGTTACATTACATTGCATTTTTCCCAATGTATACAATATATCAATTAGTTTAACACAGTATAATAACATTTACATGTTAAGTACAGACTGCACGTACAACCACCGTGATTCCCGACCATTTAGAAAAGTAATCTAGTGTTAAAACTTTGTTGTCAACGAATACAATCAACAACACAGTGAGATGTGTCATAAACAACAAAACATTTTGTAAGTGTGTACAAAAGACGACCTCGAGGGTACACGCACGTAGATTAGCACACGGTATAGACGTGCGGGCGCGCGGGCGCGGCGTCAGCTCAGGAGAGCGCGGCGCGCGGCTGACTGGTGTCGTAGGCGCGGATGACGTCCGCCTGCGACACGCTGCCGCCCTCCTCTTGAGAGAAAGCGAACCCATCTGCGACACGACACAGCTTTACATATCGACCTCGGACGGTCGTCAACACGATATGATGATGAAAGTTTGCGAATCAGTGAAAACTGATCGATGTGAATCCAATTGCTCGCTGATTAATTCCGTAACATGAATCAATGATTAAAACTTAAAACGCATGCAATTTTCGAGTGATTCTATTGTGGGGAAAACACAAATAGTGTAATAAACGAGTGTAATCATCGAATACCTTTCGGTTTCCTTGCATCGCTAGACAATTGAGATTAGTTTGAATGTGTCTACAGTGTCAGGTGCGTCTATGACGCCGATGCTGTGCCTGTGTGTGCGTGTTGATCTGTGAGCCCTAGTTGTCGCCGGGAACCCTATCCCGTTGTTTAGCAGACTTACACTAGGTACATAGTAAGGAAATACTACACAAAAAATATGTTTAGTAAAGTTCGAAAAAAAGAACACAGGATGTTGTACACGTCCTGAAAAAAAGAAATATAAGACAAAAACAAACGCTTAAAAAATCTACAAACGATAACGCTTAGACTCAAAACCGTCATTGCAACAAGCATAAGTAAATTTTGTAAATAAATATTTCAAACTATTCAGATACATATTATTATATTTTAATAATAATTTTTGTTTTTTTTTTGCTTTACGGTTTTTTATTCCTTTTTGTCTATTGTTTCTTTCAAACGTCGCGGAGGTAGGGCTCCCGGGCGGCTGTGGGCGGGCGTACTCACGAGACAGCTCGAGCTCCATGTTGGCGCGCGTGGCGGAGCGCCGACCGAACACGCTGCGAACGTTCTGCAGCAGGCGCGCCGTCTCCGTGAGGCTGCCACAGACACCCCGCGGTCACTATCGAGCGGCACTAGCGAGCCCGTACCGCCGTACGAGCACGAGACGCGCCCCCTTCAGATATTCTACGCTAAACCTGAACTCCCCTCCACCCTTTTAAAGCTTTCATTTGTATAATGTAATCTAACTGTTTCAATTACTCAGACCTATTTTTGAGAAATAATTTCATGAAGCCTGTTCGCTCTGCTCAATTCGTTTTGAGAACTTCCTTATTTTACCTTTATCCAAAATGTGATGATAGCTAAACTTATAGGCTTTCACGGTATAGACCTACTCAACTGCTAAGTTACCGCACGTACACATTTAAATATGTACGTTAAATGGAGGGTAGTTCAATTTTAAAATAGACGACCTCTACAAGCACACAAACCCCGGCAATCGAAAAGGAAGCGTGTGAGATAGTAGTAAAAAGCTCCATGCAAAGCCATGCTCGCTAATCTGGAGCGCTAATTTTTAAAGTGCGATTCACCAAAACGTGTGACTATTGTCATATCACGATTATCAATGAAGCTTTACATAAAACCGTATTTTCTTAACTTTCGAGGTAAGGCCTATTGTAAGTTTGTTCCATTCTACGCAAAAAGAGAATACAATCTGTTAAAAAAAATGTTACTGAAAGAAGCACCAAATGGAACAAACGTCAATATTTAAACATCAGTTTTCACTGACAAACAGTAAAATAAGTAGAATTAGTTCGTCAATGAACAAATGATTTAAAAATACGGATTTATATATCGATGTATGTATATATCGAATGGAAAGCATTCGATCGGCACATTTTCGGTGAATGACAGAAAAGTAGCGCCCCCGGTACTTACACTGTGCGAGGCGCAGCAGCGCGTGGCGCGCGTCCGCGCCGGGCCCGCTGCCGACAAATGCTTGTTAGTACCCGCCACCACCACCCACATATCATACCGGCAGATGGCGCTAGTGGCCATCCACACAACCCAACATATTAGGCAATTTTAATGTTTCTATGAAACCTAAAATAAAAACCTGAACGTTTTGTTCATTCGTAACAATACATTTACTTGACGTGCAGACATTTTTAACGATTATATCGAGTTGTACATAAAATAAATAACGACATGGGAAGCGAAATAATTCTTTGGGAATCAGCAGATGACATCACAAAAACATTATCAGGCTTTTATTTTAGAAAATGTTTAACAACACAATACATTGTTTAGCTCGACCAATACTTATTTAACATTTCATCACTATTGGCATAGTATACTGGGAAATATTTCGCAAAACAACATTTTGAACTAAATTTTGTTGATAAATTAATATACAATGAGAAAATTGCTTTCAATTTCAATTTGCAAGACATTCCCAACTATCCCATCACTAGCATTATTTTGGCAAGTCTACTTACTGCAAAATTACGAACTTTGAACGTTAAACACGACTAATGTTATTTCTGAAAGAACTTCAACAGAATTATTATGATACTGGCTTAAGATTATTTACATTGTACAGAAATTTAATTTACAATACAAATGAAGAAATAAGTGCATTGAGAAAAAGGTGGAAAGTATGAATTTGGCGAAAAAATAAATAAAACCCGTAATAATTATTCGGAATGTTTTGATCGCCTGACTAAAAGCCTCGATTACATTGGGTTTCACTGTTATGCGACGTTATTTTGTTTGTCCCTCAGACTTGAAATTATCAAAATTATTTTGAGCACGTAATTTGATATAAAAAACGTCACATTTCAGAGAATTTAATTCCGAGCCGTGACACCGCGGGAATCCCATACTATTAGTTTGACGAACTCATTGGAAATTATTATTTACATCTATAACAATGCACAAAATGCGAATCTTTCCGCGCAGTTTATAAGTCAATTAAGTAAATTACTACTCTTGGCGCTGTCTACCCGGTAAGAAATGAAGACGTCATTCTGTAAGTCGATTGAAATGAGTTAGATAGCGTAATGTTGAGCGTCAATGGTCCGCAGTGTAATCGAGACTAGACGAGTAAAGTTATTAACATGATTTAATGCATGAAAACTTTGGCAGAGGCTGCCACCATCTTAGTTTGAAAGAGTGACTTAATACGGGCTCTTAAATACATAATCATCGTAGTAATTAATTAGAAAAATATCCTTTTTCACGAAATTTACTTCTCAAAGTTTGATGGCAGTCTTGACAAACAGAAATACAAAGAAACAAGTCTAAATTGAAGAAGAATATTCATAAAAACTTAAATGATAGAAAAAGACGAAAGTGACTGACAAAAGATGAAGTTTTGTGGTGTCTGCGATCGCCTCAGCTCAACTACTATTTGTAACATTTATCAGAATTGATTAACATGAGTATCTATATAATCATTGGCACAAAAAAGGAATTATTTCACGTGCAAAATCAAAATATTTATTTATTAGATATGTATATGTACATATATAGAAATTAGACCTTCACAGGCTCCTTCACGTCACCAATTAATAAACATTTAAATCTCAATCAAGCTATAGACTACCAGCATTTCGGAACGACCACTGCTGAGAAGGAATGCCGAAAGTAACTCGAGCAGTTTTGGTCCCTATTATGCCGGAAGGGCTTGATCATTTTTTTTTGCTTTTGTGCTTTTCTTTTGAGACAGAATACTTATAGGATCATTGATGTGTTTGTTCTTCTGTTAAAATTGTTAATATTATTGCAACAAAAAAAAATATCATGTAATCCGCTGGCGAATATATATTTCTGTCCCTGACGATCTTATGGATTAAAAGGAAGCTGGATTTGTATATTGGATGCTATAATCAATTTTATTATCAACCAATTTTATTTATAATCAACCAATAACTTAATACAAAATATGTATCGCTCCTGATAAATATACAAAGCTCAAAGCGATTTCAGATACGGGAAAAAATTGATTGCAAAATATACAAGAATGAAAGCAACAGAGGCGGGTTTACAACGTGTACAAGTAAAGTAGCCAGGTAAACATTTACATCGTTTATTTCGTTTGCTATTTACACATTTTAATCGGAAGAGCACTGTTAAAATTGATTTTTACATTTATATACATATTAAACTATAAAACAAGATTAAGATAAGCCCTTTTCGGTTTTTTTCATATTTCAGTAAAACTAAATATACAATTTACATACATCTTAAACATCACAAACGATATTTTTTTAATATATAAGCATACAATTTTGGAACAACATCACAACAAACAGTTACTAATATCATGGGGCAAATGTTAGTCATATCAAAATATATCTAGCGTACTAGGTATCACAAAAACTATTTTGGATCTAACAAGTGACAGTAAAAAATCTAATTTACAAAAATAACTACTCACACGTAGTAAATGTCAATTCATAGGCCGAGCGAGACGGAACTTGACTCTGTTTAGTCTATAGTTTATGGATACGGCCATCGTCTAATGTCACCTTTACATTTTTATAAGGAACTTCATAATTATAGAAAATCAGTGACCTTTTTAATAGCACGCCCGTGGACAATGTTATCGCAGTCGCGGTAATAAAACTTACAAAAAAACGGAATGCACTGACGGAGCGGTCTCGTTAATATTAAATAAACTCTATCCAAGAAATAATTTAACAAATCTACTTAGAACGAAATAACAATGGAATCGTCAGCCCCATTATTCTTTAGATTATCAAAACAACTACTACTAGCAACAACTGCACCACGACTCATAAATAAATAATTTATTTGTAAACCGAGTACAAAACTCAATAATTATACAATTCACTAATCGTAAAAATATGCGCGGATTGCTAGCGTGTTATTTGTAGCATCTGAAACAAATACCGGAAGGTGGCGAGGACTGGATATTCCCACAGTGGAAGTTCTTGACCTATAAAATACTGATATGTTGTACGGACAACAAAAATGCGGTATTAGTACGCACTCTTAAACTTCGAGATCCAAGATCTCCAAATAAAATTGTGTGTAAAAATGTAATTAACTAGCAAAACTATGAACACGTCATCTATTCACACGACACTCGTCAGCAAAACAGTTACCATTTCACGACTGTCCCTCCACTTATCATGTAAGTGTAGTAAGTCCATCTTGTAAAAATAAATAACATGTATGTTAATGTGTAAAATAGACAAAACGTTATAAAAATATCATCTCGGAATTTCGCTCGAGCGGCGTTGAGTGATTGAGCTCGCCGCTAGCAAGTGACTAAACACACTAACTAGTAGAATTTGCACATTACCTATCGAGGGTCTAAGAATATACTGAGGAAGTATATTTGTACAATATTGGGGCATGTTTTCGTCAGTCAATTTCAAACAATTTGCTTTCAATTCTTCAGTAATCGATATGTTACAATACACCATAACATTCGAATATCACTTTCTAAACGACTAAACGACTCTAGTCACGGCACAGCACGAAGCCGAGACACAGTAGACGATATCAGACTTCTATCTACTATACATATAAAATGAGGCAATGACCTTCGACTTTTATATTTAGGACGATATTAGGTTTCGTTTCAATATCGTCAAAACTAAAGATCACTTTTTGCATTTAATTATGAAACTATAAGTAAAATATTTGTATAGCAGACGGAAGTTTAGTGCGATGCGCGCGCTACGATTAATTCCCGCGTAATATTTAGTTTTTGTATGACTTAAAATCGCTTAACAATTTAGAAACAGCGCGGAATATCATAGCGCGTGCTAGGCGTAATCTAGAGTCGTGATCGTATCTAGGGGCGGGCGCGGAGCGTCGGCGCGCCGTCAGACGATGTGCGGGCGCGCGGGGCGGGGCGCGGGGGAGGGCGGGGCGGAGTCCTCGGGCGCGACGGCGCGGCGCCGCCAGCGGAGCCCCTGCACCGCGCCGCGCTTGCTGCCGCCACAACCACAATACGTCAACCTAGCTACGTGCGGCCCCGGTGCACATAGACTCGTGCTAGTCCCGCCGATGATTCGTCAACGATTCGAAAACAGTCTCGCGCGTCTGAACTTAGCGACGATTAGCTTGACAAAATTAACTAAAAATCACGAATTTTCGTACGAGAACTTAAACAACTTTCCAAATACCAATTTTTTTTTGTGACAGAGACAGACAAGAATGCCAATAATTAAGAGATGTATTTTTATAATAACAAATTGTATGTTACATAAAAATATACACTGCCTGTGATCGTAGCTATGTTCAGAAACGTAAATTATCATTAAATTTTGAAATAAGTTGTAGTGTAGACTACACACTACATTAATAAGGTGCCAGATTTGGAGACACGTATCATGCGAACTTAATACGAGTCTATGCAAGTGCAGGGCGATGCGAAGCGAACTCAACACAAGAAATCAAACTAAAGAGGCGTGCTCTAACTCTAGACATTTACTTGCCGATAATTCTCCACACACTGATACGAAGAAAGCACAAATATTTACAGATAATATCGATTATATTAACAGACCACACTATTGAGTTGGACTATGTAATAAAAGCATCCACCCAACATGATATTAATATGTTAACATTTTAATATATTAACAATTCCATCAGGAAATAATTAGTCAAAGATGCAATATTTGAACGTTTGAATCAGTGTGAAACGATTACAATGAAAGATAAAAAATCATGTTTCTCACTTACTGTTAGAGAGAAACTCTTGCAATAAGTGAGAAACATGTTGCCATTTATAAATAACACGATCTATATTATGCTAATTGTTTTCAATGGGTCTATTCAAATACAGTGGTCAAACGCAACAGCGCTGAGTCTGTTCTATTAATTTCCTGTTATTTATATAAAAACTGCAATACTTAAAGCTTATTTCAGAAAATATGTTGCCTCTGTCTTTCACCAAAGAGAAAGATGAGGTAAAAAGACATTTGAAACCGGCCTAATATGCATGCATTATTTATGAACAGGACAGTTCAGTATAAGGAAGCTGCAGTTATCATATATTGTCGTTTTATACAATGATATGGAAAATTACCGGTAAGCGGGGTGATTATATGGAATAACGGACGATAGCCAATAAAATCTATACAGTGTCGGCCACCGGACGGGACAGCCGTACAAGACGATTGTCTTACTGAACCCTGAATGTACTGTACTTCCTCGACTAATCATAGCAATCGAAGTTTAATTTTTAATCGATCGCGACTTTCATACATTCGGAGTTCAGTATGACAGTCGTACAAGACAACGATCACATGTACTCGTAGTGATCGTACACAAACACATAACTAAATGTCTTGTGGGTGCGTATGTAACAAGGGATTTTGAGCTGTGATATATATATAATGAAGAATTGCTCTGATTGTCTGTATGTGCAATGCATTTCATAATTCAATATAGATATTGTTTAGACAAAGGCAAGAGGGTTATAATTTGAATCGATCAAATTTCTTGATGAAACTTAAGCTTTCTAAAGAGAAGAATTAATAAATACAATTTTTTTTTCAAGTCATAAGAAAAATTAGACAATTACGATTACAATTAATATGCAAGAAGTTCATATTTTTGCGTTATAAAATAACAGACGTTACTTTTAAAATTATCTATGAAAACCAAATGCTGCAATAAAATAGTTGACGGAATTTTTTAATATTTAAAATCAAAGTTTCATAGATAAAACTTGCATAATCGTGTGACCAAGAGTCTAATATGTAACGGGTTAAATTTAAATCAACTACATATATATCAGCTCAAGTCGTCAAGTAATTTGTCGCCGTTTCAAAAACCCCTCTTGCTTGATTTTCTGAATGGATTGACAGAGAGTATGTATACATACATATAATAATACTACGTTGAAGTTACATATTGTGTACGCTATACAGGTATAGCGATACAGTCAGCACCAAAATAATGCGCACGCTATCATAGATACATTAGATAAGTACACAGCTACCACACGATGCGATTAGACGTGTTATGATTTCACTCAGGTCATTAACCTATAAATAAAATCAACCATATCCAGAGTGTCCGTGTGTTTATCGCAAGTAAGTCAATATTCAAGACTGTGAAATAATGTTTGTTTGTAAGGGTTGGCAGAACGAGTTTTTTTAGACTAATTATTCCACGTTATATTTCTTTAATATGACTTATTTGCTTTTCTTAAATAATTCTCGTACCCAAATATTATGAAATATCAGTATCTTGAAATTATTTAACATGCCCGAGGGATGCACCCCTGTGTAGTGATTGAAATATTATAGTTTATTCGTGTAATTTTTTCTGAGAAAAGTACAAATTGTTGTTGACAAAAAGAGTTTTGGACAGAAATAAGGCTGCAGCGCATTTTATCGTGTCAATTGTAAGCGCCATCTTCTCTTTTGTATAGTTATGAACCAAAACCATTGTCGAACCTTTGCATTACATCTGTTTATACAAATAAAAGAAACATGCGATAGTGCACTATTTGGAGACGTAAATTATTAGCTTTGTATATATTATGTTATTTATGTAGTTTTCCATTGAAAAACAAATCAACAATATCTTCAATAATTCAAACGTCAAGATTTAAATTGTTAAAATGTTGAAAGTCCCCAACACTTTTTTTAAATATGTATCCTGTCCAACACAGCAATCTGTTAAATAACATTTGGCTGTTGTTTTGTCTGACAATCGTCCGAGCTCTACGCATTAAGCTGTGTGAGAGTCCTTTGACTTATTTGCACTATTGGCTTTAAAATCTTACCCCAAATACTGAGAAAAAATAAGGTGACCTCCAATTGATAAAATATTGTGTGTTTTTAAAGTTTCTACAAGCTGAATAAACCAATTTTGAATTGACCCCCTTCATTATCTTGCAATTTATTACTTTGTCTATAATGTACTGTATAAAATATAAAGTAATGGTGCACCTCGTCTGTTTCTCGAATTGTACCAGTATGTGTGTGTCGTGTGTGTGTGTGTAGTATCGCGGGCGGTACTCACGAGTGCCTCGGCTGCGCGAGCAGCGCAGCGGGGTCGCGTTGTTTGATCTCGCTCTCGCGAACTGCCTCCGTCATCGTCTTGAACGCCGAATTGTGGATTCTGCAATTTACGTTTTAACACCTTTAATTTAAGGCACTGACTCCCGTTGACCATAATTATAGACATTCATGCTTGCCAAACTGTCAAAACAATCGTCTCTAATTGATAATGTATAGTAAACATAACAGCTTTCTGTTAAATCTGACCATGATGAGAACGAATGTAATATTTGGAGTTTTTCTTCTCAACAAATACTTTATTTAAAGTTCAACCGGATTTAATACTTGTTATTAAAGTTCAATATTAAACGTTAAATAATAAAAATAACGAATAAAAATAATAAAAAAAAGAACTAAAATCATACGCTAAAATAAAACACCTTTAATAAATATTTATTTAACTACCAACAAATAACTAATAACAAATAACTTTATAGCCGAGTTAATATATTATATTACACACTTCTGCTATATGTTACGAAATTATTTACCAACACTGTTGTACAACATACGATCTTAACGACAAGATTCAAATAAAAGGGTTATTATCTACTGATCATTACATAAAAACCATTTCATAATGTTATATGGGTAGTATTTCCGGAAGAAATTCTGATAGTACCGACAACTTCTATTCCTATAAAGTACATAGCAACTAATATTTTACCTAAAACTGTTACTTAATAATTTTTTAAAGTCCAAGCGACGCTTTGCCTTCGGCCACCTTCAGACAAAACGTCGAAATATTTGTCGAAGCCGAAATTCGATGCAAATCTATCCTAAGTTGTGGTTTCTCAAGTAATAAAGGGTTTTTATTTTATTTTTTATGTCA
>JADGIL010034282.1:0-14519 GCA_020352625.1 Cactoblastis cactorum
ACTGTTTTTTTGTTGACCAGTGATAATTAGTCTTCTAATAACGATGTTAGGGTCAGATAGCTATACATAGTTTATTACACCTGTAGATCGAAGTCCAACGTAGCTGTGAGCAATTAGCAATCACCTTGACTACGAGCAATGTATAATTTTATTTGGTCTGTGTTGCGAGTAAATAGGTACCTAGTAGTTACTATTTAGTGGCCCGTTATTATCAACAGTTAATAATTTCTATTTTAATCTAACTATTTCAATACCTCTTAGGGTAAGTTGCCGATTAGGACCTGGTAACTATTTTTAATACAAATAAACATAGACTGACCTTGTACTTACATACAATTACATATAATTTTAGTCAATTTCCTCATATTTTTAAACCACAAATATCGAAGATTTTTTAATTTAAAAATAATTACTTAATAAATTTAATAATAATAACGCTATAAATTTTTTTTATTAATAAATTTATAAAAGCAACATTATTTTAAATTAATAACGTTATAAAAATTATCACTATTCGAATCGAAGTTATTTGTCTCTCTTTTCTGGGTCACAACATGGTAACTTGGGCTCGACATGCGGGCAGGCGAAGGCGACGTCTTCCTCTTTTTGAGGCGCGCAGGGTCCCTTGAGCTCAGGGGGAGGATTTAGGCAGGTAGCCACGTCGGGTTGCGGCAGTGGATTGTAGTTAGCCACGCGGGCGGCCGCGGGGGATATCTCGGGTACTTCCTTACGAAGCTTCTTAACGCGTTCGTATGCATCTGGTGCGAGACGCATGTATTCGGGGGTCTAAGAAAGGTACAAGTAATTAAAATAAAAATTTAAAAAATCCCGACACTATACAACAACGTACACGTCAATCTTAAAGGCCAGCAACGCTCCTGTGACCCCCCGGGTGTTGCAGGTGTCTATGGGCGGCGGTGATTACTTAACATCACGTGACCCGCTTGTTCGTTTGCCTCCCTCTGTCATAAAAAAAAACACTTATAACATCCCTCTTTTTGCCTTATCTATGCACCTCGGTTTTTGTCATTCCATCGAGTCCTTTTCAATGAGCCTAAAAACACGATATATCTGCTGTTAGGTTAGGTACTCTTCAGGCTATCTTGGCTGCAGCAGCATGTCAAGGTCATCATATTATTATCGTGTTTTATAATTTGCTATATGTATCAAGTTTCAACTCTGATTAGTGCAGTAGAAGTGTACTAAGAGTTCATTAAATGAATTATTATCTCTACATCATGTTGGAAAAGAGCTGATGACCTTTAAGTGGCTGTATAGATTTTCATGAAACATACCAAGAACACTCGAATAAGTCACCTTTTTAACAAAAAGGAATTATTTTTTTAGCTTTTTTAGGGTTTCGTATCCAAAGAGTAAAATAGGACCACATTACTGAGAACTCGCTGTTCGTCCCTCTGTTTGACTGACTGTTACCAGGTCGTATCTCACGAACCATGATAGACAGTTGAAATTTTGACATATACATAATAATTACTAAAAACAATAAAATAAATATTTAAGGAGGCTTCCATACAACAAATGTGATTTGCCGTTTTATATGTATACTAGCTAATGCCCGCGACTTCGTCCGCGTAGATTTTATGAAAAATTATATCGCTCGGGAACCATAAATTTCTTCAGGATAAAAAGTAGCCTATCTTTTATTCTAGGTCGTAGTCCATCGCCGTGCTAAATTTCATCCAAATCCGTTCGGTAGTAACATACATACAGACAAAAATTCTAAAAACAATAGTTTTGACTACTATAGGCCCAAAGTTACCCTTTATATTTTATTATTAAATATCTCCCATGTACAGACATAACTCAGTTACAATTTTATTATATGTAAAGATAAACTAGCCGGCAAACTTCGTTGGGCGTAATATAGCCCAGAGCACTCCTTTATAGTTCTAGTATAGATAACTTTGTGCGCGAGTCCGACAGTGTTTGAGAAATTAAGGAGAAAAGTTGAAGGAAATTTTGCCTTCTTGCAATCGACGCCGTAGGTGCCCAGATAGCCGGGCAGCTGCGGCCTGTCGGCGCCGTCGCCGGCGGGCGCAGCAGCCGCACCAGGCACCACCTTAAACGCACACTCGTCGCGTGCGCGCCTCTCTACGCGCTCACGCCAATCCTACACCATCACTTTTATGATCATTTACCTACACTCATAGAAACTGGAGATGGATTAGGACCATTAGACAGATTGGTAGGTAAAGGAATACCCGTTTGCACTAACATAGTCATAGTCCCACCATGTAACTGGCCTCGGTGAAAATCAATCAGAATTGTGGCCCCTTGTGAAATGCAGTGATAGTAATTATAATAAATTTTTGTAACTTACTACGAATAAATGCAATGCATGACATATTTGAAGATAAATATCTAATTAGAACACATACTTTATACAAGTTACATTTTAACTCGACATCTATTCTGGAAACAGCCAAGCTAATTAGCTAGTTGACAACAATGTAAGGAAATTCAGTACATAAACCAATTAACTACATGCCACTGCTATTTAAAAGTATTTAATCATTAAGTTGACAATTTACAACATTCATCAAATCATCAGTTAAATCTCGATTGCAAGGTTCAATCTGATATTCCGTCATGCTTTTCTTGTAATTTTTGCTTGTAATCTTGTCATGTACATATGAAAGGGCAATAAAAAACTGATAACAATAAATTTCAATTTATTCAACAATTATTATATAGAAATAATAAAACATGTTAATAAGATATAAAATAACTTAGCAATTTTAGTTTTCTACTAATTTATTACTTACTTACTAAATATCAATTAATTATACGCTAGTCTAGTGTTACTTATGTTAAAAAGAATTGTTTTATTTATAAACAGCAAATAGACTAATTACTGTATTAGGTACTACTTATATATACATTAGCTAGTATCGAAATTGTACACGAAATGTCTTAGTAAAAGAAAAAAAAAAGGCAAAAATTTTCAAAACAATATCCTAAAAAACGTTCACGTAGACGACGATTTTTTTAAGCTATTGCATAGCTTTTATCGGAGGCTCTGAGCGCGGGGACCGAATGTAAAAATTCCGTAACGAAAAAAAAACTGACCTGACGCCTAAAAACAAAACTTCAGCTGTTGTGAGAAAGTATATGTATATGTAGGTGTATAGGTATCTATAATCCATGTACCTACAACAGTGAATAGTTGGTTGGTTGGTCAGGTTGGTCAGGTCGGTCCGGTCGGTCCGGTCGGTCCGGTCGGGTCGGTCGGGTCGGTTGGGTCGGTTGGTCAGTTAAAAAATATATATTTTAAATCAACAATAGTACCTATCTTCTTATTTTTGAATAAATGCTATGCAATAGCTTTACCGCGGCAGTCCTCGAGTGCCACACGTATTTTAAATATAAACTGTTACCCTGATTACTCGGTAACGTAGGGTTTGAAGGCGGCATTTATTTAAAATGCTTTGCGATTTTACAATCGGATACACTCAATCCCTTCGTGGTTTGTACTCACCGGGTCTTTCAATGCCTCGCAGAAGTCTTCCGAATCGTCGTAGTGCGGTTGCTGTCCGGGCGGGTAGTGCGGGCGCGCGGGCACGCGATGTTCGTCCGCTGCGGGCCCACTGAAGCACACCACCTTCTGGTGATCGTCCCGAGCGTTGCCAGACTTTAGGATTCCTTTCAGTGGCATTATCTCGTCGCAGGTCGGCTTGCTGTGTTGCAGCAAAATAATAGCGGAGTAATTATAATATTTAAGAAATCTTGTCATAAATAATACGGTTATTAAATTTGACAAAGTACATAAAAAAATATGCGACTATGTATAAAAGAGATGATACGTATTTTTAATGATTATTTTAATCTTTGTGTTTATTCATACGATATTCCTATATTGCCTAATAGGCAGAATATGCTGTACCTTGCCATTTTTGAATCTAAGGAATGAAAGATCTATCAATATCTAAGTATATACATATATGGTATACAAATGGTCTAATATTGGTTCTTCAAAATATTCTACTTTCCAAATAATCAACCTTCATCGAATCATTGGCGGTTAGGCGCAGCTTCTGAGTGTTTGTCCCACATATAGAAAATATTTTTTGCTAAATAGTCTTTATTATACCTCTGCCTAGTAACTCGCAAAGAATCGTCATAGTCAATGACGTCAGTTGTCATGGGCGGGGTGGGCGGACGAGGCGGTGTGGCACTGCCCTCCACCACGTTGAGGGCGGCGAGGCAACGCTGCATGGCGTCGGGCTCCGCTACGGCCTCCTGTCCGATCTTAGCCAGCTGCGCACGCACTTCTGCCGCTTGCTCTTCGCGGGTTGCTTGCTGGAATATACACTTATTATGGCATGGGAATTAAAGAAGCAGATAACCTACCTTATGTGGCACATTCAGACACACATGCACACAAACTTAATTCATATCCCTGTTCTACCTTTTCCACTTAAATCATCCTCCTCATTGAGACCAATGTAAATGTGGACGATTGTCCTGGAGTCCTGAAATATAGGGGTTTCCTAGCTTAGGCTCTTGTTCACCCCCTAATTAGACACATATTATCATGTTACATTTTTTTCACTTTTTGATCTTGAACTTTTTGAAAGTCTAACATCTAAGCAAATCTACTATCTGTACCTGCAATTCATCCTTAAGGTTGCCCTCTCTCATGTGGTAATTGCGTACGTTGTCAATCACTTCTTGTGGAAACTTCTCCGGGTTTGCGCTCATATATCTGTACACAAACAGGTCGCAGCCGATAATCTTGAACCGATGCTTGAATACGGGTATTACTGCTCCTGAAATCCGAGTGACTTTGAATTTAAAAAAGTTTAAAGTGAATGAACGTCTCGTATTGTTATATGTGGTATCTATCTATAAGTATATACCTAATTAACCTTGCAGTTATATTGACTGTCTGACTGAGACTAAAAATCTTTTGAAAATCAACCCTTAGGTAGTAAAATAGACGTTAAAATTTTGTATCAAATCTCAACTTTGCTGTTCTAAGAAAGATTCTAACCTATATAAAATTTGTCCGGTGTATAATAAGTTGGAAAATTGGGATCTGAGTCGGGTGTCTCTAACAGCATGGACTTTAGGTACTTTCCACCCTGGATACCGGAGTTCCTTCGAGGAATCTCCCCGATCTTGATCTTGCCATCGGCTAAGCTGTACGACAACACGAACTGACGACCTTTGTCTTCTGGGTGGATCCAGTCGAGCTCACATAGGTAGCGCAGGTTCTGAAATTATTTAAACGACATGCATAACAGAACTGAAAGAACTGTTAGATGAGTGTGGGATGACATCAACCTCACCAATTACATTACAATTACATAACCAATTTACAAATATTTAGATGTTAAAGTAGTTCTATTTTTGAATATTAAGTATTATTCTTCGTCTGTTACTTGAATCAAACATTTAATAGGTGAATGTACTTTCCGAGTATGAGAAATGAAATATACCTACCTATTTTATTTTATGTTGATTGTTCTAAAGAATACACTATGCAAATCTAGAAAACATGTTTTATATATTATTATTAAACAAGCTATTTAAGTATTAGGCAAACGGATAGAGATAATTGCCTTTATGTGTTAATAAATATTGATTCCATTTGTGAAAAGTTGTTCAATTATATGTATATTTCAAATATTAATTTGTTACATATATAGCTTGGAATACTAAATTCGCAAAGCGATTTGTCTCCAAACAATTAAGTCAACAAAATATCTCCCTCTTGTTGATAACTTGATAGCGCAACACTCTTTGAAAGCCTTGAGAGCTCCGTTATGAAATATTTGCTGTGAGCTCTCGACAGTTTAAGTCTATAAAAGACTAACAAGAAACAGCTAAGCCTGTCGGTTGTTAGTCTTTGATGTCTGAACAATTTCAGAGTTGGCAAACACTGTGGTAGGATCAGCATACTTGTTTATTAGCTGTATTAGCTGGTGCACATAATGTATGGAACAAGTTAAGTATAGAACGTCGTGGTTATGCATAGTAGAGTTTTCCAACTTGCCTTCGAGAGTCTGGAACTTCTTGATGGTAAACTTGTTCCTTTTAATGCTACTTAAGTATGTACTGGAAAATATATGTACCATAAAATACTGATAATTTTTTTTTGTCAAAGAGGGAGGCAAACGAGCAGACGGGTCACGTGATGTTAAGTGATCACCGCTGCCCATAGAGACCTGCAACACCCAAGGGGTCACAGAAACGTTGCCGGATTGTAATGATTCAGCAAAATTGTGAACTAACAAAAACATAACCATAATAATAAATTGTTTCAAAATACTAAAAATAATATGATATGACATTCTCGCAGATTCAATTAAACTTGCAGAGCCCACAAAGGAGTCTGTGAGAGTGAGTCTGCATCGGTTTGCAAGCCAACTCCATTCACACTGTTTCTGAATAAATTCAAATTTGATTTCCAACTTTAGATAGTTTTCATCTTTTAACTTTTGTAAAGTTTGCGAGGATTTTTATAAACAACCAATAGCAAATCTTTGAAAAAATGTAAATCATTGTTAAAAACTCTGTAGCAACTTTAGAATCAATTGCTGCACCCTATTAGAATTGAAGGTGATAATGACCAGAAAATTGAAGTCACACAAACTCAAATCATTAATAAATATAATGGATAAATACTTCAAACACTCCTGAAGAATATTCTACTTGTATAGAGAGTGATTCGTGATTTGATTATAAATAACGAGTATTAAGTGAATGGTTTAGCATAAAATATTTAATTAATATAATAAATTATAATAGGTTGACATATTTTACATACCTTATTTGCATTGAGATTGTACTTGATGACGTCTTTATGGGGCGGTTTTGGCACCAACCCGAAGCAGGACTGCAACGTATCCTCGGGTGTTCCGATACCAATATGTGGGGGATAGCTCTAAAAATGCATTATTTCTAGTTATTATATACTTTTTACTTATTTAAGGACACAATGATGGTCAATTTTATAGTTAGTATATTGTAAATAATTACATATTAACATTGGAATAATTGGTTTCTATTTAACACTAAAAATTATTTAAAATTACTTATATATAATCTCAGCTGGTGTATAAAAATTGTATAAAAAGTTCTTCTCATAAAATTTAACAAATATTTTTTTATTTATGTCAATTTTATATCGTTAAAATCACTTGCATGAACTGCGGACACGTTCTCACCTTGGGAAACTCCTTGGTCGTGTCGTGACGGACCTGTATGGGAGGCGGCTGATCTATGTTTAACATCGACCTGATACACAAACGGTGACATCGATTAGACACGAACATAATACATATAAAAGCTAATTGGTTTAAGCAAAAACAGAACAATGGAGCACAATTTCAGATGTCCATGGCATAAGACGAAAAAACACAAAGAGAAAACTGCCGCCCAAATTTTACATAGACATTACATCGTTTCGATTCAAATCTGTTCAGATACTTTCCCGAAGTCTGCTGTCTAATTGCTCAATTCTACTTGATTCAAGTTTTGTAAGTAATTCAGTGAATTCGACAGGCTGGTCGGAGTGGTCGAGCTCTACATTTCCTTGATTTACGGCCACTATAAATCTTACAGTTTTAGGATTCGCCATTTGTAAAATTTCCTTAAATAATAAGACGAAAGCAGCCGCACGTACCTATTAAACCGCACCTACTATTTTTTTTAATAGTAGTATGCAATTAACCCCGGAGCATTGTTATTAATATGTATTTGGAAATTACCTAATATTTTATGTAGCAAAAATACTATATGTATATATATGGCTATATATGTATTTATACGTATAATAAAACTGTTATTCGACTGTCTTGTCGATCTGTCTTGTTATAAATAACCCTCATATCGTTTTCTCTTGATTATTTTTTACATACAGACAAGAAAAGATTTTTTTGAAAATTTTTCTATCTGTATGTTTGTAATGCATCACTCAAAAACTATTAGATGACATAGTGTGTCGTAAAAGACTTAATGTACCAAGTCCAAAGGAATTATGTGAATTATCATAAAATCTTTTTAAAAAAATTATTAAATAAAAGGATTTTGAACTATTTATCAGCCGCCACTTTCTCTGTTACAGCAAATGTTTCTCGATTTGAAATTGAATTATTCGATGTACGCATTTGAAATTAAATTGCAAAAGATACCTCTATGTTGATCTTTGTATTTTTTTTTTGATTTTTGTCTTTGGAACGTGGTTCCACTACGTACCAAATATATTTTTATTCAATCTCGCTTGGCGATGATTGACGAAGGATGATGATTTACTGAAGGAATGTCAAAATTATTGACTGTAGAAAAGACTAGAGTTCATGATTTATTTGCATTTTTTTAATATGAAAATTTTTGTTCGATGGCTATTGAAGTTTCCTAATAAGGCGTCGTCAGCATTACATCTCTTTGCCCCCAATTTTTCTTCACTTATTCAGTCACTTTGGCAAAGTTTCAGCTCCGTGTAGAAAAATGTAAATTTTGTGAGGGTACAGTTTTATTTCTTCTTTGTTTGTGATGATGTATATTTGTTTTTCACGCAAAATCTTCAAAAATACATTTCGATAAATTTTGGTACACGGGTAAGTAGAATAACACACCTGGAACAACACACTGGAATAACATAGTGGTTACTTTTTGAGGTGCAACTAATAAGTTCTATAAACAATAATGTATGTTTTTCTCAATAGAAAGTGTTAAACTAAACTGTAAATAAATCCTAATATCTTGATATTCCGTTATTGTATTGTGATACATCACAATAGAATAACGGAATATCAAGATGTTAGGATTTCAACGAGGACAATAACTATTAACCTATATACATATATTATTACTTAGTTTCGGGTAAACAGTTCTTGCGAAAATCATCTATTTAATTTTTTCATCTGATGAAAATAATTACTTGGAGTACCGTGAGAAAACCTGTTACAATTAAGGATAATTATCTTGATAATTTAAAACAGTTAACTGCCCGGCAGAGGAAGAGTTTCAGATGATAACTACACCGTTTATTTGTCAACAATAAATGAAACATTAAATCAATATTGTTGATTTAATGTTTTTAAACTTTTGTTGGGTAAGAAGCATTACAATAAACTTCAAATTTCATATTTTTTTTATGACAAGCCTTACATACAGATACAGTATGACGTTTTAATCCCTTACTAGGTATCCTACTCGAAGGACTCGAATGCCACTCCTAGCCAAATGGTGTGCTTATTGATGAGATAAATTTGGTTGCTGACAATAGATGTTATTATATATACTTTATAATAAATAATATATTATTATTTATCCCATTTTGTCTGCCTAACTAAATGGAATTACATCTGGTAATAAGAGAAAAATATATCACCTTCATAAAATCACCTCTAGTGCATTCGAGCTACTAACGTAACCGATAGTTTTCTATCGCAAAAGTATCGCAATGACATAAACAGTATTTTGCGTTAATATTTCAATTAAACAATGTTGGTGGAAAAATTATACGTACATGTGATAGGAAATGCCTTGGTTATGCAAATTTGAAGTAGCAGAACGCGTCTTACACTTAAAAACAGCACAATTCACAATTTTTGCGAGCTCTTATCGGCGACACGTATTGACACAAAACAACGCCGAACGTTCACGAACTAGTTTTATATAACGTTAATGGTCATGTGGCCACGAAGTTTTGCTGAGCGGAATGCGTAGTTTTGCTTTCTCCAAAGATTAAATGATCTAGGGGCTGGTATGATTTGAGAATATCTAAAAGATTGTTGCAAAGTTTCTTTCAATGTCTGCAACACGTTTGTGGCACCACCGGTGTTATAGGAGTTCATAAAATGAAGCATACTTCACGTCAGGTAGGCTGCTAGCCTGTCTGCCTACTTAGTCGTATAAAAAAATAAAAGCTCCTCAGAGCTGTTACATGTAGTAATTAATCCCACAGGTTAAAATAATGGATACTATCCTAATCTTGGGTGCAACGGCCGGCGAGAGGTCGGCAATCATCAATCATCTGTTAAGGGACAGCTTAATAGGAAATAGTAATTTAATTTTGATTAAAGAATAATATTTCTATGCTGGTCTGGGATATAAAGAAATGTTGAATGATCCATGTTCTTCATTTACCCTGCAGACGTTTAACTTAAAATATAAGGCAACGGGTGAGCAACCTGTCACTATATATGAATCACCCACCAAGAAACTCCAATAATGCGATTTGCGTGGTTTTCGAGTCTCACGATTCTCAGGATACGGAATGTACAGTAAGTATGTAAGTATTCAAAAGTTAATGGGCATATACTGGATAATTATAAGGTTCAACAAATTATATTATACAACCGGCCAAGCACTTACGCATGAAGGGTTCTGTACGATTATCTATAAAATTACGTTTGTTGTATAAAATAATTTTATTCTGTTTTTAGTATTTTTTATAATAACGGAAACAGAAATTGATTTTAAAATTATGTGTACAAATAATAAAATTACATTATCATGGTGAAAATTGATAATAGTTACTGTAATTTTATTTTGCGAAAATAATGCTTTTTTTAACTAGAATCTAGAATTTGTAAAGATTTGGTGGTATAAGTAGTTTACCCTTAAGGCAAATAATAAGAGCTCAGTAATGTGGAGGATAAAACTAAGGCTCAGCTGCTTTCTTCTTAGCTATTAGTGCAAATGTGCTTACTGTGCGTATTCTGACGGAGTTGTCATATTTATTTAATCTTCTTTCCTTCGAAATATTTCTGAATTTATTATTAAAAGGGCCATATTCTATTTCAGATTTAATGTATTCTACCTTTGTGATACTTAGGTATGTTTATTATATATTTTTATTAAACGGATATAAATATATTCAATTGTTTATATAAGTATTGCATATAACACCAGTCGTTCGTATGTATGTAGTTTGCAGGTATGTAATACTCAATCTCCCCAGATTGAGTATTACATATCTACAAATAATCACCAGAATGACCCTAAAAGCCCTTAATAAAACTAATATTAGAAAGATAAACCATCGATGTACGATAAACTCCAATTCCGCAAAAAGTGGAAAAACACTGCTCATCACTTATTTTAATGAAATTAAATAGATTGACATGACGGTTTCAAATTGTACACATTAGTTATTTGTAGCGAGGAATATTTTAACTCACTTATAATAATGTCTGGTGAAAGGATCGCAGTCATAGATGAGAAATCGCCGACCCAGCACGAAGATAGTTTGACCCACGATAAGGTCCATCGGCGAGTAGTACTCGGTTACCTCCTCCTCCGTCGTCTCCAGAACCGTCGATGGAAAAGACACTGTAGCAGCGAAAATGCAGTATAAGACGCGGAATTTCGGTCTCAACCATACAATTAAGGGATTCACAAGGCAAGAGTAAATACTTAAGCCTTAATTTGAGTTATAAATACCACTTGGATTTTTTAAATTTGTTTTTTTTTTTTAGGTTTGTGAAACCCTTATAAGTATCAGGAAAAAAAATTAAAGTCGTTAATAAAAAAAAATATTTGTAGACCCTGAATTAAGTATATCCAAATGTTTTTAATTTGATTTTTGGACCGTGTTCCCACCTAATTTTTATGCATTTCTGACACAATGACAAAACAAAAGTAAAAAAATAAGGATGGCTAAAGAATAAGAAAACCTTTTGGTAACTAGAAAATAATTAAAGCGGAAGAAAACTCAGTTTCAAATCTTGTTAAATTATATTTAATTAGTATATTTCAATTGAATACATTGCACTATGTAGGTATCATATCGCATAATGAAATTCTGAGTGGATGTTAATTACTAGCAGTTTAAATTGCTTCGACGCCAAGTATGTATTTATGTAGATTTTACCATTTGAAATGGCTTTATTTATCATTGTAACAATGCTTTAACATCCGTTATTTGGATGGTAAACTAATATACAACTATTTCAATTTCCACTCACAGTCGACGGATCGTTCCTATAATACTATGTTTCCGCGTATTTAACTTTTCAAATTGCATTTCGATGTTCCACTTTATTGATGTTAACAATGCTTCGGTGCCTAGATTTATTTCCGGGATTGTTTTAAAATTGCTTTTAATTTTTATTATTACTAAGGCAACAATCAAAATTATTAAGGTAACGGGGATATTAAAAGCAAGTTAATACTTAAAACCAATTTATTTCAAACAATCATTAAGGTTAAGACTATGCCGTAATGATGAATTAATGATGATGCCGATGCGAATAAATAAAACTGATTCAAGAGATTAAGCTGTGTAAGTAAGTATAAGAAGTTATCAACCGTTTGAACTATTGCTAAGTAGATTTTGGATGAAGATGTCGTCAGCCGGTTTTTGTTGTATAATTTTCTTGCTATTTATTATCCACCACGAAATTAAGCTGTTCTTTGTGCTGTAATTTGTTTTTTTTTTTAAATCAAAACTTACAATTTGTTTTATATATTTCATATAGTAATATTATCTTCATGTACCTAGTAACGATGGTAAGTGTGTTTTTAATTCAACCGATACAATACCAGTCAGATCAAACAGGTCATGTAATAAAATAATAAACGAAATCAAACACCTTGAATGGACCTAATGCAAAGAAAAGGGCAGACGCAATCAATATATAAAGACCTTTATGCTCCGCAAAAGCCCTTTACTCTGATTGAGCCATTATAACGAAAGGAATTCGATATTTTTGCCCTCGCCTGAGCACATATCATTTCCACGTTCATTTTTTATCGGCATTCCGCGGAGCTTGACGAAGCTATCGGAAGACCATTACGGTTTCTTGCAGCTTTTTATGATTCGACTTGTAGCGGATCACGATGACAATTTTAAGTAAAGATGAAAAGATTATGTAAACACATATTTCTGGTGTAATACCTATTTCTGGTGTAATATGTTTTTACCTGGTTTTTCTTTCCATTTCTTTGGTAATTTTGTCTTCTTCAGTAATAAGGGAAATGGATCTTTGCCTCCTCTAGGATCATGTAATTCCTGTAAAATAAATAATAAAATAAATATATAAGGACANNCAATCAGAAAAAGGTCATTTTTTCATCATGACCTGACCGAGGATCGAACCCGGGACCTCCTGAGTATCGGTCAAGTACGATAACCGTTACACCACGGAGGTCGTCAAATGAACATTAATAAAATCGTCGTCGTAAAATGTAGCATTAACTTAAATATTCTTTTTTTTTCAGCGGAGTGTCACAGTGTTCTTTGTGCTGAGCGCCAACCATCCTCTCACGCAGAATGCCGTCATTTCCTTTTAAATTGGATCTAATTGTCTTTCGTTTTATATTTTGTGATAATGTGTATGTACCTATATAAATAATTTAAATATTGTATTAATGAACAGTTTTATTAAATGAGTGACAATTTAAAGGCCCTGATAGTAGGTAACTATTAATATGTAAAAAAGAAGAAATTAATCAACAATCACATAACTAGACAAAATAAAGAAACTTATATACGAGTAAGTATACAATATAGCAACGTTTATTATCAAGTCATGCGCGCAAGCCGTAATTATTAAAACAAAGTGTCAACATCGTTAGCTAGAGATCACATACGATGAATGATATAACTAGACTCCACAGCGCCGCCCCTTTGTTGTCCTTTATCGTTTTTGCTCGACTATAAACTCAGTAGAAATATCTGACGCCGATTCTTTCGGCTATAGTTTAAACTGTTTGATACAATTTGGAATAATATAGCAGGCGTCATATTCACGCAATCTTTAATTTATCTGTATATTTTTTCATAATTGAACCAATTGAATGGCTTCGAAAATAAGACGAAGTATATTTACTCTCTAATCATTCATACATCTTTCGTTCAAGTTTCATCTTTCATTAAAGTTTTCACACATTTGTTTGAATAGATGGGTCAACAGGAAGTACACTAAGTGTAAGTACTCCTGTTCATTCCTTAGTAAAATAGCAAAACTTGCGACATAATGGTCCTAATCCTATCTTTGGATTATGTCAAATTAAAATTTATTTTTTGCACAGTTGAAAGAGACCAGGTCAACTATTTGATTTAAACTATTTGATTTGATTGTATTTGATATAAAAAAACTTAATATTTCTGATTGAATTACTGTTCCTGAGAAAATGTTTTAACAGACGGACAACGAACTTACCCTGTGCTATAAGTGTTCTTTATTTATATTTTTGGGGTATGTAACCCGTATAAATCCACACTACATTTGATTGTACGGAAAATTTAATATTTCGAAAAATTGATTCCTGATTTTAAAAAAATGCTAAAAACTTTAAAGCAGACACGGTTAATATATTACACGAGTTTATAAATATAAAATTGTTTTTTTACTTAACGTAATCTTATAAGTATACTTAAATGAAATTACCTCTAGATAGATAGATAGATAGATAAAATATTTATTTATATCAAACATGACACATAAAATACAGTTATTAAACAATATCAACTAAAACACAAGAATGTAAAAAAGAAATAAAAAAGCAAAAATTTAACAGTATTTATGTGCCGCAGTGAT
>JADGIL010034283.1:0-12585 GCA_020352625.1 Cactoblastis cactorum
ATTTTAAATCTGGCCAGTCTTTGGAAAGATCCTTTCAATCTAATTAAGTTGATAGAAGAAATATTGTTTACGTGAAAAACTTTTCTAAAAAAAGAATTTTCTTATTCCAAATCACACGCAAACGAAGTTGCGGGCACAGCTAGTTTTATAATAAATAGATAAACATCCGAGACTCGGGCCAATCGGAAAAAGGTCATTTTCCACCATGACCTCACCGGAGATCGAACCCTGGTCCTCAATTGTGTATTGTAAATATTTAAATTGATGGGATATACACTAGTTGAAAAACAAGTAAATAGATATTATCATTCAAATCTAAATGTCCTGTTACATTTTCGGCAGTTTTCTAATCAAAATTCTTTCTTCTCTTCAAAATTCGCCTGCTTGTTTGCCTCCCTCTGACATTAAAAAAAAATCTTTAATGCAATTTTCAATCTCAGTAAATTTGATTATATAATTAGTACGATATTTCAGTGTTATTGTTTGTTTGTAGTTCCTTACCTGCGACGAAGGCGCCGCCATCAACGGAAGCCGACACACGCAAACACAGGCAACCCTTGCTTAACTTATATTATTTACAGTTTACAGACGCGGGTCTTGGCTTTTGACTAAACAAGCCAACTCTGGCAGCGGGAACACGCTGGTTGCATGCACAAAGTCGTTCATACTATTTGTGAAGAATTTACTTTTGCTTAATTTCCTTTGTGCTAGCGACAATTTACCAGAAAATGCAGTGTTTGCGCTTTAAAATTATTTTCATTGTATTTTTGCGAAATTTGTAAAAAACTATTAATTTTTATTATGATTCTTTAAATACTTTATTACGATCAACACATATTGAATACATTTTTGGAGTCCACTAGTTGTTCCAGTTTCCTTTAAAAAATATGGGAAACATTTTTTAAATGGCCACCCAGATAAAATTGGTTACTCGATCTTGTTAGATGAGTCAGAGAATACGTACCTGTAACAATGAGGAATAAAAACAATTATTAAATCAGTTCTGTTACCTCACCCGATTATATATCTAGGCCCCCGCATCATTGTTACCTCAAAACATGACACCCACTAGGTGTCAAGGAAATTATTACTAGAAGAACACGTAATGATTAAATTTAACACAAAGGCTAATAATTTGAATTAGTCTGTTTTGAACTGACGTCATATTAATGTTGGTAATATACATATGTATGGCCATTGGTGTGCGTCTTCCACTTAGATTTTTTTTTTACTTGATAATTTAAGTTTGGCGTATTAAATATAAAAATAGAATAATCAATCAATAGTTATTTCTTCTTTATGTTAGGTCTTGTTACTTTATAACATAACATAACCACAAATTAACAATAGCCATAGGTACAATATTAAAGATCTTTGATAAATATTTTTAAATGAGGAAAAGTCCGGGGTTCATAATAATTGTAATAATTGGAGATGGTAAGAAAACAAGATCGAATAAAGTTTCGCCTGGAAATCACAGCGTCAAGGTAAGAAATCTTCTAAAGTTAACGTAAATAATAGTGCTTATTGTTCTATAAGATTAATGGCTTCCCTTTGCGGTCACCTGTCAGTGGTAAAAAACAGAACATTAATTTGGCGCCAAGTGCCTACTGAATTTGTAATGGCGCCAAGTTTTTAGGCAAGAGTCAAAATTAAATAAAGCACCATTCTACGGTACAATATTGAATTATTTTTACTTTTTTGTAACTTATGTGCACTTTGCATTTGTAGTTTTATTCTAATGATGCTAACTTTGATGAAATAATGCAATGATTAGCACGTTTTAGCTTTTCAAAAGTATGTTTCATTTCTTTTGATAGTAAATAATAATGACATAATTAAAAAACATCTTCCATGAATTATAAATGTTGTTTATTAAAATTACGAACAATAATACATTTGGATAATTTAGGCAAAATCTGTTTAAATAGTTGCTTATCTTAAAATAAAATAATGATGAAACTAAAATGTTCCACAGTGCAATAACTAACCAACACTGTTACACGATACCCACTATATTATTTCAAAATAAGTTGTTTGCCATTCAATGAACGGCTAATACCAAATGACAACCAACAACAACCTGAATATGCATTTTAAAACGTAAGTTCGTATTTGCCTCAAAAATTAATTTCTAACTAATACAATCCATTCAACATAGCAACTTGATATTAATAGCTGATTGGATCGCAGTTAAAAAGACAAAATGGTAACGGAAAGAAAGAGATTTGAATTTGGGTGCCCGCTGCGTAAAGCGTTCGCACGCGCGCGGACGTCAGCCGCAGAGACTTGCTCGGTGGATGAACCGCAGAGACTTAAATCTAAAAATCATAACTCTGTGTGTAAACTATTGAGATATTACTAACAATGATATATGGGCATGTTTTCTAAATAAAGTTAATAGTGATATGTTTTATTTTTTTTACTCAGTTTATGCCTAAAGAAACCAGTTTACTTATACACACGGACCTTAGGCAGGTATATATGTATCAGGAACATGATCATCAGTTCTATTTATTTTAACCGAATTGGGTGTTAATATATTAACACCCAATTCGGTAATAACTTATAAAACAGTACGCCACGCGGTTGCCCGCGTTTGCACCCGCTTAACGCAGCAGATGCCCTACCGGCCTGCAATGTGGAGGCCGGAAGCGTGTAGGTAGACGATATTTTTGTTGGTGGAACAAAGGTACGGAATGCTGCACGGTTTTTACCTGATATTAGGGTTATCGATCATTATTTTTTTATGGATCTTTATGATAAAAGGTCATATAAATGGTGTCAATTGAATTATAAAGATGTCAGCAAAGTACTATAATCGTATATCCTACTAATATTATAAATGCGAAAGTTTATAGTAGTGTATTATAAATGTGTATTATAAATGTGAGAATGTATGTACATATGTATGGATGGATGTATGTTTGTTACTCTTTCACGAAAAAACTATTGGAAGGATTTGGATAAAACTTTACAGTAATACAGGTTATATATCGAAATAACATATACAGACCAAATTCCACGCGAGCGAAGTCCCGGGCAAAAGCTAGTAGTTTATATTAAGACGCTGTACCTGCTTGTTATTAAATTAATCATTCATTACTACAGGTATTTAAAACTTGCAAAAAATGCAGCTTTATAAAAGCTTATGTTTTCTAACGATTAACACATTCAGATCAACAATTACTATATCAAAGCCTAAAACTATAGATATAATAGTAAGTGTACCACAAAAATATATTGATTGAGGGATAGTGTAATACGTAATATTATAATAGAAAAGATCGAAATTTTAAATATACAAAAAGCTCTTACTTAATACTTTCAATCTATCTTTACTCCCACGCTTATTCATAAATCAAAATTAGCTGACCCTAATCACATCAAAAATTCAACAGATTAACATGGAGAGAAACACAAAAAAAATACTGATTTGAAATGGGTAAAAAAAGTAAGTTAAAAGCTTTCAATGTGTGGTCTTAAGGTTTGAGCTTTTGTTTACAATAACTCGTTAAAATATGATATATAATATTACATGTAGTATAGTAACCTAAGTATACTTCGGTATGGCTTTATAAATTATTTAATTTTTATCAGATATATGTATATATTTTATTTATTTTCAATTTTAGTTCACATAGATTTCTTTTTCTTTTTGGTGATATCATATTTATTGATGATGGTCATGGGCTATCTTATCTTAATTCAGTGAAATGAATGTAATTTAGATTATTCGTCTGTAATAGATTAAGCTATATAAAGATACACTTCAAACTTACACGTATTATTTCTGAGAACATATACTCGTATTATGAGAACAAAAGGTTTGCAACTAATAATTATTTTAAAGCTGCAACCATGTTGGTTGCAGCTCAACTTATTTTGATATATTTTTCTTTTTATATACACAATCTATCATGAATATAAAATAAAATTTCTAGTGAAACAAAGAGCGAACCCATATCTTGCGAAAGAATATCACAAAATCGGTTAGCCACTTTAGGAGATAGAGGATTTGACTTCAGATTTATGGAATCCGCACGCCAGCCGACTAGCGATCTCATAACAACTTTTATGGATATATGTATGTACATATCTGATTGTTTGTTTTCGTAGATAAATTGCAAAACACAATTGTCGTGATGATTTTGTACAAATATCAAATGATTATACATATATTCAGAGGGACAAACTTTTATTATTTTCTTTCCGTCTTTCGCATAAATAATTACGAAAATTTGTTCCTTCCTTCTTAGATTAATACACTTACTTTCAAAATGGATTAATTGTGATAGAATTAATCATATCTCGTAAAAATATAATCAAAAAGAAAGTTCAATATAATCTAAACTGTATCGCGACTCGTTTTAACTAAAGGCATAAATTACAGTTCATATTCGTTATTTAGTGGTACTAAAGTTATGTTATTGCAAAATTTAAATTCATCGCCTGCCGTTTATATTATTACTTATTAAAATTAATAAGTCACTGAATTTATTATTTTATTGTCAGACTTTCCTTAGCAGTGCTATAACAGTATTGACACGCTTTATAGATTTTAGAGCAAAGAAGCTTCTAGCATCTAATTAATATATGTATTTTTTGACCATCTATTTACACTCAAATTTTGTAATATATACATACATATATTAATAATAACAAATAAAGTTATTTAACATAACCTACGATGAAACCGAGAAATTATTGACTTCTTTATCGAAGTTCACAAATTATTGTTTTTATATTTTTGTAATTTTACTTTATACAGCATACCTATTTTTACTTTTCCCTAATTGTTTAAATACCTGAAACACAGAATGATTTACATCTTAGTTCAGTACCTCAATATTTAGAAATGTATATACATAACATTAATAGTGAAGTGAATTGAAATATAGATGACGTTAATACGTTCTTGATTATTTAATTGAAAAAAATATTGTATACTTTGTGATGAAATTTCAGATCTAATTAATATCAGTATTTAATTTAACTTAAAAATAAAAAAAAATAATTCAATTAATCTAAACTTAATGATAAAACTAAACAAAAAAAAATTACTTCCTATATAAATGCTATATTTCATATTTACTAATTTTGTTATTCCATCTATTTTACTAATGACCATGCAAAAGAAAATTATGCTCATATTATAATTATATACAAATAATAATCAAAATAGGGATCTTTAAAACTTTGTTATTGTCATACGTGTTCTCACGCATCACAGTAATATCATTAGTTCAAAATACAATGGACAAAGAAACAAACGGTATTATTCGAGGGTAATTTTATGTTTAATGTTCTTGCGAGTGCGTCCCAAAAACGCTTCTCAGCCTCGCTCGCTCTAACGTAACACATGTGAGAACTTTCCGAACATACACTTTGTTACCTGAAAGGGGTTTCATAAAACTGAATTATAGCCATAACCTTAACTCGGTCTTGAGGATCGTCATAAAGTAGCATCTTGGGCGCGCACAGGACACGTGAAGTTGACTGTTGTTAAATTTTATGGAATCTCAGCGGGATGCAATGGGAATATGTAAATTAGGGAAGCATCAAGTTACTGGACCTTTTGAATTTGCCGGTTAATACGGCATCATGCAAACGATATTGTCGATATTCTAGATTTTATTCCCGGCCAAGATTGTAGCACGTACCATCGAGAGGACTGCCAGTATGGAACCCCGCTCTGTCGTTATATTCAAATTCATGTTGTGATGTTAACATTCACTATATTCTATTCACCTAAAAGCACGCGAGCAATAACAGCTTAAGTATGCTCTAGGTATTTACATTTTACGGTAACTTTGAACCGCCATTTGTGTAATATTTGAAGTTTCTCCAGTCTCGCGTGTGGATAATCTAATATAGTTTGTAAAGTGTCAAAGATTACAGATACAAAAGTCACCGGTACTTATGGTCTTGAGTGGAATGACAAGACTCTTTCGTTCCCTAAACAATGCGTCAGCAAAAAAAATCCTCATTCTTATGTCACGCTCCCTAAGAAGATTATCTCGGACGCCTTGATCTACCTCAACGCATATGAAAACAATAAGATTGGAAGTCTTGTCACTGGTATTTGAATAATTTATTTTATTATTACCTACCTCAGGCAAGTACGCTGTCTGATGATGCAAACTACTAGTCACAATTATTATTGCTAGCGTCTGATGGCAGAGATGTAGGCGTACCTTATTTATGATGTTAATATTAACCTACGTATATTCCATATAAAGATTTTAATAGTTCTGAAAAACGATCAAAATAGCATTAAAAATATAAAAATTGCGAAACATTTATTTTACGGTAAATTGCTTGTAGGGTTCCGCAATCACTTTTAATTCTTAATCTATACTAATACCTAAGTAACTTGTAGTTGGTTTGCAAGATTTCACACACTTAATGTAAACAACATTAAGAAACAACTTAATTTCTTTACATCCTCTATTAACACTTATTAATACTGACGAGATGATCAGTAACAATTGATGTTCTGTGCACGGAACCTTATTAGCATACACACCATGTAGAAGATTGTTTACACAAAAAGCATGAAGTTAGCGAGTGTCGGCGGCGCCCGAGGCCGCGGCCGGCGCCGTTTTCTCTGCGCCCACGCAGACCTGACGCGGCTTATCTGCCGTATTCTCACAAAGAAATTTACACGTGCTTGCGAGCGCTGGCGGCTCGTAATAACGCAGTCGTCGACTTTTATCTGCAAGCTGGCAGCTGCGACCGCTCGAGCGATACGTAGCGTGCTATCCGACAACACCCGTGGGACGTGGGCGAGTGCCGCAACCGCCGCGTTTTATAACCTTTTTATTCCATTGTCACTCGGACCGAGCGAGGGAAAAATAAATTTTATTCTTTATCTAAATGTCAAATCGTTCGGATTCGATCGAATCAGTTTCCAAATAGTTTTAATAAATCTCCTTTTACGGCCCCGGAACGTGGCGGTCGATACAGGGACGCATTACGGATTCATGCGGCGACTTATCGTGTTTTGTTCTGTTGTGACCGCTGTGTCTGGTCGCGGCAACAATAGCTTTAATTGAAAGAGTGTCAATAAATTTGTCGGATGCGGTTGAACGATCCTGCGACGTCGGTGGTCTGATAATAAACGTGGCCGCGCCGGGACGCATCCCTCAGGCTCGAACCCTTGTTCCGGAGATCGTGTGTTTGTTTTTATCTGTCGATCTTGTCTCTATAAAGATATATCTGTCTAAAGTTTTCGTTAAATGATTGCTGTTATCTCTATTCACTACTTGAAATGTTTAACAAACCTGATTGTTTTGAAGCAATATTAAAGATATTTATTTTCAATGTATGATTGAAATCTAAAGAGCAAAAGACCACTTTTAAAAGACTAGCTGTATTAGCAAGTAGTCAAACATCTTAATGATCGAAAAAAGAATCCCAAAAATCTAGGATTGTACAAATAAAATATAACAAAGAAATAGGTGATAGGTGTAAATCCGTGACAGAATAGATGCACAATCATACGGAATTTGTTCGAATTTTCTCACGCTACATGGTACAGGTTCCGCCCACATGTTCTACGAATACAATTTAATAGAAGGAATGAAACACTATCTTCATAATTTAGCTATAGAATTAGATGACGCAAACTATTATAAATATGTCATCTATCTTAGTTAGATGAATTATCGCCTACCCAGTAACTTCTTTAAATTATTATATAGAAAAAAAGATTGATGATCAGTTTCATAATTAATGTCTTAGCTTTATTAAGTTTTTATATAGACTGTTATAAATATGTAAATAACTTTTTTATAATGAATCTTAATCAAGGATGATACAGAGCTCAATAAAAGTGATCTTTACAATCAAGAATCAATTAGTTTAGAAAATATAGTAAGTTACATCACAAATAACAAAATATTATCCTAGTAATATAATAGCTCTTAATATAGTAACTTTTACGCAGTTGTCACCCACATTTGAAACTCCTTTCTCACTATTCAAAGAGTTGCTGTAAAATATTTTACATTAAAATAGAGACAGACGGGCAGATAGACAAACAATAATTCTTAAAAAATATTTTTTTAATATCTCTTATGTACAGACAGCTTACTCAGATAGCTTATCTTTTACAGTTTTATTATAGAGGTATACAGGAATAAAAATAATAAAACTGCCTGAAAAATATATAAGCCCTTTTATATTAGAGCGATGCTATAACAACAATGACTTTTACTTATTCTAAATACTATAGAGTGGTGTACATAGTAAAAAAAAATTCAATAAAATATACACGCAGCTAAAATAAAATAAAAATAATAAAAAAGAGATTAGATTATTTTACACAGGCGGACTGCCTTCAAAGGAGCCGCAAAGTAACTGTTAACTTGAAAACCACAGCCGGTGTACATTAACTCAATACAATCATGGCAGGCAAGGTTTTACTGCACTCAAACAATTCACACCCAATAATCATCTTTGAGATAATCCCATAGATATAGACACGAAGAATATATCTGGTGAAGATAAATACTTATCTTATGATTTCGAATAGGTATTTATATTATGAACAAGAATCTTAAAATATTGGTATAATTGGTATTAACTTTTTTTTTATTGTATTCAGAAACTTATCCTGATACAAATATATTTATCAGCTTTAAATACGATATGTTTCCTTAATGTTTATCTAATAATACGAAATTTTGTAGAATTTTTTTAATCAAAATATTGATAATACAGAGTATAAAATTATTCTTTATCAAACAAGAAAAATCTTATCAACATAATAAATTATAGGCACTATATTATTGAACATTTGTGCAAGTTGTTTTGTTATTGGTTTATAACGATCGGTAATTATAATTTTATCGCTTACCTTTAATAATAGCTTTCACTTTTCTAACTACATCTAGGCTGGAAGGAACAGGATCCGTTAATAGTTTCATAGGCGAAGAGTATTCTGCGCTAAAGAGAAGTGCGCCCCAGCCTTGCAGTGCGCCCGCGCATCTTTTCTGCCATGCTTTTCCTTCCGCGAATACATATGCTCTGTTAGAAGAATTTTTAGTTCTGGTTTCAAAATTTAAAATATCACTCAAAGCACCAATATCACCTTTCAGAACTCGCCTTACGAACACTTTTATAACACTTCGATGTTTCCCATTTTCCCGCCTTCGTCTTTGCACACTTGAAATTTTCCCCGTAAAAATGTATTTAGACGCGAACACTATCCGTCTCAATGTGCCATTGTTTCTGAATATGGAACTGTTATAAAAGCACGGCGGTGGAAAATTGTCGTTTATTTTTATCACAGTGTTCCGTTTTTTAACCGCGCCTTTTATTATGAAATCCGCATCCGTTGTGAGTAATAAAAGCGCCCAAACTGAGACTATGATTGCGATTACCTTTGTCATTTTTTGCACATGAAGTTTTTCGAAATATTTACATGATATTTTTGTCGTTAAAAATATTATTTCGACCTGGATGATGGCTCGTAAACTTCATGTTATGAAGTCATCGAAAGCAATCCTCTGAGTATCGTAAGTAGCGAGCGAGTGCGCGCGCGCCGCCCGCCGAGCTAACATCGACTGGAGGCTTTATCAGCCTGCAACTGCAACCTGTTATATCTTAATCCCGGCTATATCCAGTAAGACTCTCGTAAATATTCGAAAATCTCGCTCGCTCTTACATTTTTTCATGTTCTGCTTTTATCGCAATTTATAATTTATCACTTGTCAATTTGCCAATGCCATAATTAGGGATTTTTGCTCGAGTAGGTCGACCTTAGGCAATCATGAGATGATAAATTGTTTTCTTTCATTAAACAATTTGTTTCACTCATAATTTTTACGAAAGTTGGTAATAGTATAAAAATTAGACAACATGCAAAAGCAGTTTTAGTGGTGTAAAAAGTACCAGGCACTATATGCCACTTCTTGGTTTACTTAAGTTGTTTTAATAATTGGTTTATTTAAATGATAACAAGTAAGAAAATTTTAATAAATATCAGATAAAAACTATGATATTGGTATTGGATGCGGTAGCTGACAGATACTGCGTCGAGTTTTGCGTAAATTCCAGTTAACCTACTGCCTATTATACATCTTTAAACGAACGGGAGAATGCAGTTTGTCCACAGAAGTGAAAATATAGACAAGTTCGAAGTAACTACTCAACGTACGCGCGCCTCTCGCAAAGAATATTACCTTCATACTAATAGAAAAGAACACGGTACGTAGTTTGGCACGTTTGGAAGTTGTAAACTTATTCTGAAGTTTTAAATTCTGAATTTGTAAATAATATACATGAAAATGAAATTTATTCTTCGATGACTTCATAACATGAAGTTTACGAGCCATACTTATTTATTTACAAATCACACAGATTGATCTTGGATTATGCTTTTTTGCAACTACAAGTGATACATAATTGATCATCTTAAAATAAATCATGGCTTTATTCATGTTCAGATTTTGAATTTCAGTTAAGACGAATTAGAACAAAAATGACGACTGTGACGTCTAAATTAAATACTATTTATGTAAATAATCTTATTTAATGAATATATATTTATTAAATATTATTATATATTAATTAGTAGTATAGGAATATATCGTAAAAATATATATATTAAAAGACTGTTATACGTGGCTGTATTGCGACTAGCATACGTTATTAATATTTTTACATACACATTGTCAAAATAAAATTATTTTTTGGTTCATTGCCATATTTGATCAAAAAACCGGAAATTAACAGTTTTTAAAAATTCAACGATTAATTTAAAGCCCAAATAGATAATAAATAAAAGTGACTCATGGATACATTTGCTCATAACAAAGGGTAGTAAAGTCAAATCAGTAACATAACTGCATTCCGTATTCGTAGTTGGCACTTCATTTTACTATGCAATATTAGTAGAGTAGCGTAACACAACCAGTAGACCGTCAAGGTTCAGTGTACATCTACAAGATCAGTTGTTCCCTTTTTCAATAAATATTCACGCAATAACCTTCAAAAAGGGGAGGTGATAAAGTCTAAATTTGTTTGTGAGGTTTTCGAAATATGCGTATGCATCTTGGTGCACGTGGAAGTGCGTGGGCGAACGGGTAAGTTCAGAACATGGGCTGTGGTACAAAAGTGATCGGGGCTGGCCGCGTGAGCGATTTATAACGTCCTACGACTAAGCCCTATGTACGATTCGCCATTGTCACGGTTTTGGCCCATAATTCGAAAAACGAAAGCCTCGTGGGAGGTGCTCTTGTAAACAGAGATTTTAGAACAATTGTATTTTTAATCAATTTTTATTTTTAGCTAAATTCCAGAAAGTTTAAGACCACATTCAAGAATATATAAACGAAGAAAAAATCTCATTTCCGTCTTTTTACATCTACTATACTACTTATTTAGGCGTTGTATAGTCGAACGAGAAAAATAACAGAAACTGTAATTTTATTCATGATACAAACAAGATAATTTCATGTAACATAGTTAAGACGAATCAAGAAAAGTAGGTAGTCCAAATGGTGATGCGCAATTTGTATTCGAAACACATTTTATCGATAATTCTATCAACGAACTTGTTGACATGGCCTGAACTCCAATTTCCATTCCAGTGCTAGTGCCGGACCAGATTAAGTTACAAGAGCTTATTAATAACTAGTTGTTTCCCATAGCTCTGTCTAGTCGTTGAGAAAGTAAGAGAACCTTTGATCCCGATGAATTTCATTTTATCGCCTTTACAAAATAATATACAGATCCTGTTTTGATATTTGAATAGATAACTATCTGATTAGAATCAATATTCAAATTGTATATATCTTTTTGTTGGTTTATTTAATTAAATCCAAACCGATTTAAGTGAACCAGTAAAATACTGCTGAATTAGTCAAACTGATACCAAGGCTACTCCTATAACCATACTACACTAATTCATATTGTCACTTTCTTTTAAGTAAATGAATGGTCTTAGATATTTTTTTATTATAACTAGCCCATTGTTATTGTATTATGAGAATTATTGTTCTAGAGAAAGTTCAAATCTTGAAACCACGTTTTCACAATAGCATTGGCTTTATTCTAGCTGCAAAGTTCCAGCAGCTGATTAACATAAGTTAAATTAAACATGCCTGTATTACACCGAGATAGAAAGCAGAACTAAGAAAAGCTATTAAAACTAGTTACGTATAACGTTCACAAACAAGATCTAAAAACGTGTATAGTTGTGTTAATATGCAAAGTTGTTGTTTAGGAAACGATTTTTTGTTATTTTTTTATCAGGGAGAAATAGAGTTTGGTAAAATTTTAGTTGGTTCTGATTAACAACCTTTCTCTTAATGATTAATACTAGAGTTAGATATTTCAGAATTACGTGGTTAAGTATCTGTTCAGAATATGCATCACTAAATAATAATAATAAATAAATAAATATATAGGGACAAATCACACAAATTGAGTTAGCTCCAAAGTAATTTCGAGACTTGTGTTATGGGATACTAACTCACCGATACTATAGTTTATCCATATTATGTCATGTTACCCAAGACCTAGACCAATCAGAAAAAGTTCATTTCCCATCATGACTTGATCGGGGATCGAACC
>JADGIL010034320.1:0-12086 GCA_020352625.1 Cactoblastis cactorum
TTATTTATTTATTTATTTGGGTACACCAACAGGTTACATGACATACATTTACAATAAACATTATATTTAGTGTACTAGAATGCAACCCAATTATAGGTGACACAACATTTCAATAATTATTACACTAAACAGAATGCTCGTAATTTAAGAATTTGAGTACGAAATAAAGTAACTGTTATGTTTGGAAAATAAAGTTAATATTAAAATAATGAAGGTTAAGTTAGATCATTTTCTCGTTGTACAGACTCACAAAGAACTCTTAAAAGGTTTAGGATCCTTTGAATTCGTTACGACTTCCACAGTTTGTGAAGTATCACCAATTTGTTTGATAAATTGTATTGAATATTTTTGTTCTTTGTTACAGGTACGTGATCTCACTTCAGTCTCTTTGAATACAGATTGTTATTTTTGATGAGTAGGACCGATAAGGTAAAGCTTTAGGAAAGGCTACTCTAAGGATACGTTAGGCAGAATGAAGTTTATTCTTACAGCTCATATCAACTACGTATGTCTGTAAGTATAATTCAAATCATGTTGTATGACACTATGACTTTCGCAAAGTCACACCTGAATCAATTTTATATGTTGATCTTATTTGTAATAATATTTAAACATAATGTAAATTCATAACACTTAATAATAAATGAATACAGTTACAATTTGAATTTCAATTCATTTATTTAATAACAATTTACAAATTGTGTCTGAAATTAATATAAATATAATAATAATAAAATAAATAATCAAGTAATAGCATAAATGTCTATTATGTAATAATTATGGTCACTTAAAGAAAGCCTCAATCGCATACATTCGTTCCTTTCCGTTACATAATTTTTTAATTTGTTTTAACAACTCCAATAGACTTCAGCAATATAATAAAGGTTTAACTTAATAATCAAAGCGTTATTCATTTACCTTTAGAAAAGCAGGACCCTAAAACAGATCAATTTACCTTAAAGTTTTACCTTCAACCTTAAGGGTCATTGTTTAAGTTGAAGATCTAAAATTTTAAGGTCAATTATTTGGCTTAGAATAGAATATAATAGAAGAAATGTAGCACTGAGAAGGACAAGACGCACTAGGCATGTGTCGTACTTGTAAAATAAATAAATAAATAGGGACAAAAATATATATAGGGACAAATCACACATATTGAATTAGCCCCAAACTAAGTTCGAAATTTGTATTATGGGTAACTCAACGATACTATATTTTATAATCAATAAATACATATACAGATAAACATAAAAGACCCAGGCCAATCAGAAAAAGGTCATTTTTCATCATGACCCACCACCACCTGACCGGGGATCGAACCCGTGACCTCCTGAGTATCCGTCAAGTACGTTAACTGTTACATCACGGAGGTCGTCATTAGGAGTGAGTAAATCTATGTAATTTAACAGTCCCTTGAGTATTGTGTTTGTCTAAATTTCTGAAAGAGAATGTCTGAGGCCCGTCTCTGGAACGTTTCAAATATTTGTGCGAGCCCTTTGTCTGTTCTTAACCCTGAGAACCGGGAAAATGGCCGGATTTCGCGGCATTTCTCCGAAATCACGAAGTAACGTGGCTTTTGTATAGTATTTTCAAAACAAATTCAATGTTATTATTACGTAAATTACGGTTGATTTTACTGATAATTTAGAGTGTTTTAATGATCAAGAGACCTACGACGAATCCTAACATTATCTAATTAAAAGGATTTATCGGTTTCAAAGCGCTAAGAAATGGAATCCCTTGCCTCGAGCACAAAGTTATGTAACTAATACCTCTGTGTATACTAATATTATAAATAGGTAAAGTTTGTAACTTTGATTTTTTGTTAGTAAGGGGTAATCTCCAGAAATACTTAAGCGATCATAAAAAAAATTCACAATCAGAAAACTACTCTATTTAAAAGTGCTATAGGCTATATTGTAACGCCCAACCAAGTGAGCACGGTCAGCTGATTTAGGATAAAATTCATCATTCTTAGAATATTTAAATAGTGTAAATGAGTTCATCGCTATACTTTAAGCCGTAAAGTTTGCATGCCAAGGCGCTGTTATCTTGTGATCGATACGCGGTCGGTCGGCCGAGGAGATAAGCCTATAGCCAGGGCTACTTCAAGCCACTGGGATATCTGATCGCTCGTATATCATTATGGTTTATGGCAAACGCTGACTAAATATTCGACTGGAGAAGATTTGAAAGTTTAAACTTGTTTCTCTATTAAAGATCTCGGAAGCCTTTGTATTATTTTTGTGAATACAAATTATATATTATAAGATTGAACTTATGTCCCGCCAGGAGGTTTACAATGTTAATTAAGTCTAGAATTTTAAAATTTCAACATAATTTGTATAAAAAAAGAGATTTAGCTCACTTTTACTTTAAAGATTATCTTGTTTTGTCTAAAGTGTATGAATTCCAAGGAGAAAAAAACGTTAATGTATATCAATTTGTAACTTATAAGAATCAATTTTCACTATAAATAACTCAGTGATTGTAGGGGGTTTTTAAGTAACAAAGCCAAATAATTTATGTTCTCATATTAACAAGATTAATGGCTTTTAATTATTATTAAAAGCCTAGATAGATAATTAAGATAGAAGATAATTAAGGATCTAATACCTTATATCTACATATCTTATAAAGTACTATACACACGAATATACGTAAATTTTAACATATTATGTTTGGATCTGTGGTTTTGTGGCTATCGATTAGTTCGATATACATTGCGTGGTCTGGACTGGCAGCAAAATTACGTATTCATTGCGGAGCACCATCTAAAATTAATTGTTTTGAAAGGTTGGCGTATTGACCTATATAGAGAATGTCGTATGCCGATCGCTCTGAATAGTAACAATTTGTTCAAATTTTATTAGAACACCCTCGTATTTGAGGTCGTATTTGTTTCCTTTGGAATGGCTATAACTATTTTTATCAAATATGTTTAGCTAAAAATGTATCGACTAATAAGGCAACGACTTCTTAATCGTATCCGTAATCTGTAATCATTGGTAAATACTTTTGAAATTCAATAGCGGCTCATTTTTGGATTTTAAAAAGAGATAATAAGACAGTCAGTAAATGATATTTGCATGAAACTATTTAGAATGTTCAGTCATAAGTCACGTTCTACGCGTTATTCCCTGCTGAAATTCCCATCTAATTTTAAGGTCGTCGAGTTCACAAAACCCAACTAAAGTTATGATCTTGTAAAAAGGAACAGTCTTTACGACCGTCCTTCTTTTATCCGGGAATAAAATTGATGAAATGACACGTTTCATGTGTATTCCCGTCACATGTGCCGCCTTTGTGGCACACGCAATTTCTGTAGGATTGTAAGACAAAAGACAAGGGGATTGGCGATTTTAACTCTGAAATTTCCTTATTATTTTTTGTTTATTCAAGAAATAAATATTTCATTTTTCTGTTTAATTACCATAAAATTTAACGGGAAAGGAACGGGAAACATAAAATTTATTATCAGTTCCGGACAACTTGGTATTGATATAAATATGTACAACAGCGTAGGGCATACATTTATTTGCATGTTCATCATAGATGATGGATTTAAAAAAAAAATTATAATTTTACTGATAGAGAAAACTGAGTAAAACTCTACATTACAAATGTGGTAAAACTCCAAATTTCAAATGAGAGACCTGTGAATTTAATGATTCAAAAAAATAAAATTCGCATATCTATGTCATCTATAATTGTATTTGTAATTATAAAATGTGTAGGTAATCCCTAAAATTGAGAAATTTATTAACAAAAGTAAACAATAGGAGGATCATTAAACCATTTTAACAACTAATAACCACTAATAACATATAGCAAATTTGCTAGGAACGTCTTATTAGAGGGAAAGCCAATAAAACCCCGCTTGAAGCCTACATCGGGCCTATCCGGTGCGGGGAGGGGGAAGGGATAATTAGCTGGGAAGCCGTTCAAAAGGGGTTATGTGATGAACAGTTAGAGTTGTGACGCTCTGACAATTTCCTCTAGACGGAATAAAAATAATTCGCAATTTAGGCCAAACCTAAATGAAAACCGCTTGTAGCTTATGACCATTTAACGTAGCTAATATATAATAATACTCAGGAAATCTATACATATAGTAAAATTGTAACTGAGTTATGTCTGTACATGGATTAGGATATAGATTATAAAAACTATTATTAAAATAGATAAGATATTATATTATAAAAACTAAGATATAAAAAACTAAGATAAGATATTATAAAATCTACTGAACAGATCTGGATGAAATTTGGCACAACGATGGACTATGACCTAGTTTAAACGACAGACTACTTTTTATCCCGGAAAAATGTACGGTTCCGGAGGGATATAATTTATTGTAACTGAGCAAGGGTCTGACAAGATATTATACATAGTATCTATTAGTCGGCGAAGTTGCGGGCATTAGCTTGTAATTTATATAATTTTTTATTTGACAAAAATGTTATTTTTATGCTGCTTTCTGCGTATACAAAAAATCAACCCCGATCTGATAGCGGATGTCCCTGCTGGCCGTTCAGATAACCTACATAAGCAAGTAGTTAAAAGCAACAATGGCCAATTACATCTTTTTATACAATGGCTGTCGGAGTAAAAGCTTATCGGAGCAGGTCGGGACTTGTCAGCGTTTTCCAACGCTTATCGGCGCTTGTTTAGCATAAGGCCTGAACCAAAGGCAATCCGTAGAGCTCATTCGCTAAGCTGTTCCTGGACTATCTTAACTACAACACGCGAAATTTAAGTGATAAAGGAAAAATATAATAACAGTCACATAATAGGATACGTATGTATGTATAAAAGTATCAAATTGAAGGTCTTTTCAGGGCAGACATATTAGGTATAGCCCATAATGTCAGTAAGAAGGTCAGATCCTTTGTTAAGGCCGAGAAAGGTCATCGGGTCAGAGAAAGAGGTGTGACATAACCTTCACAATCCAAGGGTGCGGTAATTCTATATAATAAGGTATTCTATATAATAAGGTCTTCTATATAATAAATTATATACAAAAGAATATTACAATAATACATTATATTCTTGTCAAATTATAAAAATATTATGATAAAATATGTTCTTGCCTCTGTTATAACTTTAAATAAAAATGTGTTTCGTCTGTTCGTGGTTTATATATTATTTAAGACACCATTTATTATATTCGAACACGAAACAAAAAGCTAAGTATTTTTTATCTCTTATAACATAATACATATTATAAAAAGTCGCTGTCTTACGGAAGACTACAACGAAAGATGGAATAATTCGATGTATTTTTTTAAGATGTATAAGAAATATATGTATTATAAATTTCAGAATTTTAGTCACGACATTGTCTATTTCCATAACCCGGCATTAAATAAATTCCACCTTTTACGGTTCATGAGATAAAGCCTGGTGACAGACAGACAGCGAAGTCTTAGTAATAAGGTTTCCGTTTTATTCTTTGGTCACGGAACCTTAAAAATATCTCTTTATGGGATTATATGTATGAGATATATAAACTATGATATATTTTATTAGAAGCTCATTCATGACTCTGAGTGCATAAGAGCAAAATTTTATATCCAAGAGTGAGAATGGAATGAGGAACTAACTCAAATTCAAACTTTAATTTGCATAAATGTAGGTAACAAATGATGGTAACTAGTATACTGCCAAATACATTTATTGCATCTCATTTATTGGCGACCTCCGTGGTGTAACGGTTAAAGTACTTAACGGTTAAAGTAACTACCTCCTGAGTATCGGACTCAGGAGGTCCCGGGTTTGATCCCCGGCTCGCGCAGAACGCGGCTCTTTCTTAAGCACGTTAGTGTAAGTTCTCTGTATTGTGGTTTGTTGCTTACCCCAATAAAAACACACACACAATATAATTGATACATTATATACATACATGTATCAATTAACACAATAATAAAACCATTCATAATAAATATTTTTTCTTGTAGCAGCATTGAAAGACAGACCTAATGAGGGCGATTGGGCAATAAATTTGGTTTGGTTAATGTGCTGGAAGCTGTACAACGCGCATCGAGGAGAAAATTACATAGATATTCCTGGTATCGCCACAGCAATTGTAAGGGCGAGGTGGGAAATGTTAATTCATTTATTTATAAATAAAATAAAACTCATTTATTACAGGCATAAAATGCATATCCTGGTTTAGTAACAAAGAAAACATAAACTATGGTAGTATTAAATCTATATTAAAATTTGTAGATGGCCTAGTGTGTTTGACTAGATAAACGCGCGTTCAGTGCTGCATGACTGCCCACGTCCATTTCCAATTTCTATGCGATAGATACGAGTGTCATAAATGCTAATTCCGGGCGCAGCATCATCAGACCATGTTTACCATAAAAATACGGAAATCATTTTTACAATATAACTTATTTTGTTGTAGTTCAATATATAGAGTATAGTAACCTTTAGTTACACATAGAAGCCTTAATAGTGAATTGTTATGGAAATAAAGCCAAATATCAACGAAGCGTATATTTATTAACGAAAATAAACCTTTAAAAAAATTTAATCAGATCTGCAAAAGCGTACGACGACGAGCCAATTGGGACTTATGGTAAATATTAATTCAATTATACTCCGCGTGCCTTTTTGCTGGTCTCAGAGATCCAAAGAGCATTAAGGAATATTAAAACTGGCTTTAATATCACCATCCTTTGAGTGAATGTCGAGTAANNTAATGTGCTACGGCCAACTGCCAATTCACGTTTTTAATGCAAATGCAAAAAGGGATGTAGGTCTGGGGAAATGGCTGTATAAAACATATTTTGCCTCCCAAGTAACTGAACTTGGCGTGTGCCAAATTGAATAACTTGGCATACAGCATCAGGGAGAAATTTTTAGGTATATATTTATTTTCTGATTAGCCAATGCCTGCGACTTCGTCCAACCAATGGATACTATGATATCTTGTCAGCCCCTTGCTGGGTTATATTAAATTATATCCTTCGGCCACCGTACATTTTTCCGGAATAAAAAGTAGCCTATCTTTTAATTTAGGTCATAGTTCATCGCTGTGCCGAATTTCATCCAGATCTGATCGGTACTTTTTGTGTGATGCGCATACAACCTACGGACAGACAAAAATTCTAAAAATTAATTTAATTGTGTAGTAATTATTATGTTTCTAATTTAAGTAGTGGGCATGCATTTTAACTACTAGCCACGTTTGTATATCGTCGTGAGGTATAGGCATAAACCATTTTATACAATAAACTGAAAAACAAATTTCATTTTGTACTTTGTGTTCATTGCTAATGCATGCATGTACTACATATATGTATCTATATACTATGTATATGTAATAAATTAATTTTATATATATACTGAAAGCTATTAGTCAAATTTTGGTATAGTAAAGTGATACATGCATTAAAGCTTTTAATTCGAACGGCCAGAAACGTTCCTCAATAAGTTTTGAGAGCCCGAATGCTGTTGTAGGAGATCATAATGGCTCCGAGCGGGCGTCAATTACCGCGCAAATGAATAATGTTTTTGGTTTAATTTGTGATTTCACTGTGTGTTAAATATTGTTTTCGGAAAACGTTGAAACGATAAGATAAACGAAAAATATGGCAATTAGCAGCTTCACTATCCTTATTATGATGCTTAAAATATCGTGATTAATTAGATTTTTTTTATGAAAGAGGGAGGTAAACGAGTAGGCGGGTCACGTGATTTTAGAGGTGATCACCGCCGACCATAGACATCTGAAACACCCGGGGGTTATAGAAACATTACCGGTCACGCCTGCTGTTACCTCAGGTTATGTTGCGCGGAATGTTGCCCTCCCTAGAATACGTAGGGCAGCCTGAGCAAGACCGCTCAGGGAGGGATTCTCCAGTACAAGGAGTACCGGTAACGTCCTGGGGTAGTTTAACATATACATATGTAGATGGTTCTGTGTATTTATTTATTAAGAATATCCGTTTTCATATTTATTGAATTTAACTGTGAAATAGTCATCTACTGGTTCGGTCCCAATAATCAGGTACTTTTATCTTTCTAAAATTTTAACTTTAATTCTCAGACGAAAAACTGAAAAATTGGAATTCCAACGAATAGCAAATTAAGCATAGCCTTCAAGGCTCCAGCCGCCAACGTATTCACCCAAATGAGTACTTTCGACAGACAGTTCCAGACAAATGAACATTAAAAAACATTATGTAACTAAAGCAACGGTCTCACTGCTCGCGGGAAAATGTTACGTAATAATGAAGGCGTGGTGCCACTGCTAGCGAGAATCAATCATGTGGTTTTAATGACTTGCCGCCATTTCAACGCCGACAGCACTGACAGAATGACGTTTATACGCGAGAGATTGATTGAAAATGTTCCGAATTCCATATTTTGATAGACTAGCAATCTGTCCTGACATTGTGTGCAGATATATTGACATATATTTCGAGAGGTTATTAAGATTAATAAATCAATGAATATATGTATAATGTAATATTTTATATACATTATACCTACTACCTAACTTTGCAAATATACTGATTATTATGATGTTATCAACTCTCTGTGTTATTCATTTGTTTTTGTGTAAATATACAAGACAAATTTTTGGATTTCCACTTATTATGATTTTAATAGATCTTACTAGTTTCCATCTCGCATTACTATATACAAATGCTAATCTATACATATAATAAAAATGTGACATCAGAGATATTTAAGAAAGAAGTATATAGAGATATTGGCTTCTATAAACCCTATATAGGATCTATAGAAGCCAAAACGTAACGTCAAAGGCGTGGCTTGACTGCCGGCAAGAATCAATCAGGTCGGCGTGATGATTCAGCAGCTTTTAGAACTAACATTTATCTTGCGAGATTGATTCAGAACATTCCGAAGACTGACCTTCGTTAGAGATAATTGGGACAATTTCTGAACAGAAAAAAAAATGCCACATGATAAACCAAAACCATTTTTTAATGAAATAAATAGATTTTAACATTGATATTTTAAGATTTCGGAATAGTTATGAGTAATCACAGAAATAACGCAAGTAAAAGCAAATATGAAGAAATTGGATAAAGAAATATGAGTAAAAATGATTTATATAAGTTACAAATCATTTTCGTAACATTATTATTTAATTAATTATTAAAGCACAAATCGCAATCTTATTTCGAAAAGAATAAGAAACGGGTTATAAAAGAGAAAGGTGGACAAATGTATTTTAACATTAAAAGTCAAAGAAATTACAGCCGCCGACGCAATAATTCTAAAAGGCACGTGAAACAAAATGCTTGTGCGAAATTAGCTAAAAACAAAAGTACTGTAGGTAATTATAATTGCTAAAGTACGGTAATGGGCCAAATTGCTTCATCAGTCACCTCCCTGGGGTTATATTTTAAAAATTTAAATTGATATTACCCCTAGCGCCAAACGGAAAATACACACCGGGTTATCTTCAAAAGAAATTTAAATCAGCGCTGACGAAAAACGTTTATAAATTATTTAAATGTGTTTAAAATTTATTAACTCGACTGGACTGTTCTAAGTCTGAGATAACTTTGTGTAATATTTGCAAATCAAACGATACCCGTATCACAGATCTTTTTTTGCCGCCATTTAGGCCTCGGTCTTCTGTGGGAGTGTGGTACTGCCCCGGACGAGCCGGCCCATTCATGCTGCAAGCTAAAAAAGCATGCAGCAGGCTCATACCACTACGTAAATGTTGTATGAATGATCTGAGATTTGTATCATCTGCAGCTGAGGTGAGTGAAATGGGTTGGAAGGGGTCGTAAGGAATCAAAACAACATAGTTCGGAGAATAGCGTGGCATGGCTCTGCATAGTTTTGCGTTACAAAAACTAGTTAGCGGGCCTATATAATTCTCATCTTTACTTGTTTTCACTATGAGTAATATCGATTTAGCGTTGGTAAAAGTCAAAATATTGATCTACATATATATTTCTTCTAATTTACTTTAGTTGAGTTTCTTTCGGCATTCTTCTCAGCAGTGGTCGTTCCGAAATGCTGGTAGTCATTAAGAGTTAAATGGTAGCTTGATTAAGAGTTAAATGTTTCTTAATTAATGACGTGAAAAAGTGCCTGTAAAGGTCTTATTTCTGAATAAATATTTTGATTTTAATGAAAGGTCATTTCTATAGTGTACCCAAGCTGTCCATAACTAAAACAATCACATCTGTGGCGGAACTAATAGCGCTATTAATGAAGGTGATTTCGTTAGCACGTGACGAGAATGACGACGGATGCGTTGTTCCGATACTATTTATTTATTTTTACATTTTCAAGGAGAACCTACAGCTATTATAATCTTAACACACTAGAATAAAAGAATTGGTCACAAAAAGCCAATTATAGGTCCCTACTTATATAAACAACATAGAAAAAAAAAAGAAATTCAGAGCGCTATGTGTAGCTATCGATTTATATGAAAGGTATTCGGTAAATTAATTCATTCTTTTATTTCTTTTTTAACAAGTTCAGTGGTAGTACTATCTTTTGAAGGCATTTTTTTTATTATTTCAAGCAAAACATGTTCTTTCATAGAATTACTTATAATATGTCAAACAAGACTAGTTTATTGTATCTTGTTTTTTATTTTTTCTCATTATAATTTTGTTATAATTTTGAATTCTTGATTGTTGCCCCTTAGGTTTGTAGGGACCAATACTGCTGAGTTCCTTTCGGCGTGTTCTTCTCAGTAGTGGTCGTTCCGAAACGCTGGTAATTTTTAACTTTGTATATAGGGCGGTGGTTTTTAAAGGCTGGCGACGCTTCTGTGACCCCGCGGACGTTGCAGTTGTTTATGGGTGATCACTTAACATTACGTGACCCGCCTGCTCGTTTGCCACCCTCTTACATAAAAAAGACAGATATTTCTGTACATACAAGGTTACTACTATTGGTTTTCCCAGTATAAATTGAGTCCCGTATCAGCAACGGACGTAGCAGCTAATTCCCGCGGCGCGTGTGCTGCATACTGCTCCCCTAACAAGATTACTGATCATTACTGTGCGCTGATCTATTGATACTTTGATACTGTACGGCGTAGCATCGGATACACTAGTTTATTATTCGGTTACCTATCTGAATTGTATTGGATTTTGCGATAGATATAACTACCTATGTTTACTGTGTTTCACTCATAAAATTTAACTTTTAGGGTGCAAATATGTATACTAAACACATACGACATTGGAGCCTTTAAAAAACGAGCTTATACCTTCTTAAAAGGCCAGGAACACTCTTGTCATACCTTTGGTTTTGCAATTGTCCATGGGCAGTGGTGATCACTTACCATCAGGTGACTCGCTTGCTTGCCTGCCGGTCTATGCCATAAAAAGTATAATTTGCCCGCGATAATGAGGTGATGAAATGTGGAGACGAATTGATTATTATACTTAAGAGATTTTAGTCTCTTTTTGCTATACATTCAATTTCATTAAAAGACGGTATGGGATGGCAATTTGTTACCTTTTTTGACCTTACCTTCATCAGTCTCATCGTAATTGATTTTTTTTTAAATAACATGATTCATATTTACTATCACGAATGAAATCTTTTTCACGTATACCTAAATACAAACATTGTAATGTTGTCTGCAAAGGTAATTCCTTATTTAGTTCGATACATTCTCGTGTAAGAAAACAAATAGCCTTGTTGTGTAAGCCGTGATTTAGCCACCCGTATGTCCCGACTACAAAGCAGGTAATTCGTTAGAGTATATGCCAGGCAAATCCGGGCGACGTGACTAGCGTGTGGAGGTGTAAAGTTAGGGTTTGATGTACAGCGGGGCTGATACATTTATCTCACTTTATGTAGGATTAAAGTAACTGATGGTTTTGTAGCTCTTAATAACGGGCGAATGGAGAATTGTTTCAGAATTTTATATGGATAAATTCAAAACTTATTGTTTGTCCCAAACTTTTGGTAATATATTGTATTTATTTAATAACAGAATTTCGATTAATCATAATTATTTCTTAAGTTTACGCGAATATTAGACATTGAAATGAAACAAATTTAACGGATTTTATCGCGGTTTAATCATTACACACAAAGGAATTCATACTGTT
>JADGIL010034347.1:0-10410 GCA_020352625.1 Cactoblastis cactorum
TATTGAACAAAATGGTACATACATATTTTAGTTAAATGTCAATAAACTATATTAAAAAATGTTTTGAATTTTCTTAAAAAATGCGAAGAAACTTTTTCCCCGACCTATTATTTTTTAATTATTATTTCGCCAGTTCTATTAGTAAATGCAAACAGCAATATCAATTTCATGGGTAACTATAATATCATGCCTCGGAGTTTCTCGTATTGATGTCTCCGATCACATTCATGTTGCACTTTATTATGCACCAGTGTGTGTTTCCGCTTTATGTAAATTTGTGGGATTTTAAATCCGTTTGTCTACGGGAATTTTTCATGATATCTTTCATTGTATCTGTGTTTTAAATGATATTTGAATGAAGATGTGATCCATCTTAAATAATATATGTACATTTATATGAACAAGAAACATCTGTTTCTTTTTAAGATAAAGCAGAGACTACTTATATTAACAATTCAAACTTATGTTACATATGCTACAAACATATATTACAACGGTATGTATTAAAAGCCTGACACGGCAAATAGTCTGGAGCAATTGGTTAACAATCAATATATTTCATGTTTACATATCTATATGTATGTGTATAAAGTGTATTCATAAATCATAAATCATTAAGAAAAAGAAGGTCGTCGGTAAAAGTTTGTCATTGAAGTAAAATAGTTATAAAAATACATAGATATTTTAATATAACTGGATACCACAAGTGCACGACATTCTGAATGCGTTTTATTTGAACTTTTAACGTTTTTGTTTCTGGTGTTAATTTTAATAATGCTGTAAATGTGGCAGATTAGGAAGCATTTGATAGATGGGGAACACAAATATTTCCCATTCCCCCTTTTAAAGCCAATTTTGGGCAGCAGCATGAAACTGTACTATCTCTGTACTATGTATCTGTTGATATTTAAAATTGTCAATACATGTTGGATAAAAATAGTACATTGTGCAGACAAGAAGAAAGGTGTGAGAACCAATCCAACACTACACGACCAACATTAGAAAATGTGTTTATGTTATGGACAGACAACCATCAAAAACTACATTAATGTGTTTAATGATGATGATTGTATTTTTAGAATATTCCTGAAAGTCGATGAAGGATAGTCCTAATGTTAATATCAACAGGTCGACCTTGATTCTGTGGGCAGTCCTCGATCATTATGAGTTGTCGATACCATGATTACTGTAATGTCACGTTTACACTAAAATATCTGTTGAATCGAATCGGCCAAAAGTTATTATAATTATGAAAATAGGCTTTAACCCATATGTGTGCGGTATGCATTTAAAATTTACTTTATTTTATAATAATGACTCAATGTTGTGTTAGAAAAAAATGCTAAGCAGGTCCTCGAAGCAGATTTTTTTGAAGTAGATTTTCTTTAGAAATGGATTGATTATATTCTATTTAATATCCCGAAGATTTGTTGAAGCCTTAAGGTAGCTAGAATTTCTGCCTCTATTTTATACTTATATGTTTCTACCGTAAACAATTAACAATTCTTGTTGGTCCGTTTGAAATATTTGTATATATCAACATCGTTAAGTACGAAAATAAAATATATCGCTTCCTGCAATAGTTTCTTTAAATTTCTTCGATCATGAATACCTAAATAAGTACAAAGCAAATCAGACAATGCATTCTTTAGTCAAATATTCAGTGAAACCAAACTCATTGGAATTTTATCCAGGCTTCAAACAATTAGGTAATCACGAGTACATACTCGGTCATACTACCACAGGAGTATTTTTAACATTCACACAGCGTTTCCCTTTGATGCGCCTGTAAAATATGTACAACTATTTAGTCACATGTAGATATGCTGATAGAATATTAAATTAAAACGTATGTTGTACATACTTGGCAGACCATATAGCCTATCAAAAAATATTTCTATTATAACACTTGAAATGAGCTACAAGCAAAAAGTGGGCTTCTTTGCCGTTTTTTATGGACGGCAAAGACACTGAACCCTTCGAGCGCGAGTCCGACTAGAACTTGAAAGATTTTCATTATATACTTATATTAAATGTTCACTCTTGACCAAAATTATGTAAGGAAAGATAATAGATGCCTTTATCCAGGTGTAGCATATGAATTCACTCTGTCTAATCTACATGTCTTGCCTGGTGAAATAAAACTGATAGAAGAAAACTGTTGCTCTCGATTACTATCTGCAAAAATACCTTAAAGTCGCATTTTGTGAGACGTTTTCTAGATATTTCTGAAAATTAAGTACATGACAATGGCAATTTTGGAAAGTGCTTATTGCAGTTTTGAGCTGTTAGAGCTATTAGATGAATCTCAAACTAAAGATGGAACTTCAAGTGGTAGTCAAGGATAAAATTAATCAGACTAGACATTATCATACAGTATGGTTTGGAGAGTCACGAGCGACACAGTCAGCCATTGCTGTTCAACCGTAAAGGTGAACATCCAGCGTGTCGAGAACGAGGATAGGGTATCCAATAGATCTGAACCAATGTAGGAAATCAATATCAATCAAAAAGAAAATACTCTAAGTGAATTTTAGTGTAATTTCTATTTTTGATATTTATACGATTTCATGCCTGTCGGAGAGGGTTAAGAATCAAACTATTTCTTGGTCCTTAGCTTACATTAAATTAACCTTGAATGCTGCTTCTAGTGTATTCTTTTTCAGTTTAGATATAAATAACGGCGTTTTTATGTACTTACATTGCAATACATATGACCAAGTTAAGACTTCATAAATATACTTATATGATTATTTTGGTTCAAATCCTATAATTTTCGAAAATAACTCTAAAAATAAAATTTGATTTGGTTACCCTACTTAAGTGTTTAAGATGGATATCAAAGTAAGTTACCGCTGTGGTTTTGACAAAAAGTCAAGCAAAAACCTGAACAAAAACAGTTAAAATTGCCCCACTACTTCTGAGAACATGGTAGAAATATGTAGAGCCCTACAGTGAGTGACCTTCAAAAGTTCAATGACCGGAAAAACAAATTTGACTGTATGACCCAAGGACCAGCATATCCGCTTGATATCATTTTTGAAGATAAGCAGACAAGTAGTTTAATGTAGGAAATGGTAAATATAAATTAAATTCAATAAGAACACCATTTTAATATTTGCAAGTAAGCATGTGTTTAAAGAATTGGATGAATGTGAATGATGAAACTTTAAAATGAAAACATGAAGGTCACGGAATCCGAAAAAAAGCAATTTTTTTTTTCAGATTCCGTGACGTTTATTTTATTTCTTTGAGTAAAGAAAATATATTCACATCAGTCTAATACAATCTACTACGAGCTACTTACTATTATATTCTGATTCTATTAACTGTATGTAGTTTCCGGGAATTCTCACGAGAGCAGAAACCAGGCACAGTTAGTTTTAAAATTAAGATAAATAAGAATCATAAATTTACACAATCATTTCCTTCATTGCTTTTGAGTTATGCTATTATTAAAGTCAACAAAAGCATATTTTGGTTTATTACTATGGTTTGTATCGTACAGCACAGAGTGACGCACATGATCATAAAATGCAATCGTAAATTGTGATAATATAATGTTCAAGTTTATTATTGTAAACAAAACCTTGCATTAGACGTGCCACAGTTGCACTCAATGACTACCAGTTTCCATTTCCATTGGAAAACTCACAAACAAATATTTTTAATATTTTTAGTAGAAAGTTTATAATCACACGACACCTTTCATAAACAATTTTTTTTTAAATGTCATATTAAATACGTGTTTATTAACCGATCAAAAGGTTTCTCAATTGTTATGTCGTTAAAAACCCATTTCGTATTTCAATATTAGTTTATTGGGGAATCAATATTTGTACAAAATTTAATAATACATTGCCGGAATCTAAAATTTTGAAAATTAAATCTGATATAATGTTATAATTGCACATACCATGAAGTATTTTTTTCTTTTCCTGCATTTAACATACTTGGAATTTGTAAAAATGTTCTTTTTTTCACGCATTGCGGTGCGGCGCCACTTTTAATAAATTGGTATAATATATCTAATGATTCCATATCGGCGTGTAAAACGTCAAGCCATCGTAAATAAAAAGTAAATATATATACGTCAAAAGGCAGTTAATTATGTAAAATGACACTGTACACAAGATAATATTATCTCGCAACATGTGGGAGATTTTGTCGTACAATTTTGTCAAAAAATAACAGAATTTTAATGAAGTCAATAAATACTCTTGCATTTCACCAAAATCGAATGGTTAGTCCGCAAAGACAGCAAGCAGCATTCACAACTAGGGGTTCTATTAGCAACATAACTGCCGTGAAAGTCTTACATCTGTATAAAGATTTTGATTACTGTCTAGCAGAAGGACCACGAGGCAGTAATGCTTTATTTATTTTTTATGTTAGAGGTAGGCAAGCGAGCAGGCGGGTCATGTGATGTTAAGTGATCACCGCCGCCCATAGACAACTGCAACATCCGCGGGGTCACATATATGTTTAATTTATCACGGGGGCCTATAAGAAGCCCCCTCCCTTCCTAAATGGGGACGTTGGGCCTCCGGACTCACCGGACGGAACATGGCGGCTGATAGCCGCCATTCAAGCGTCGGTCTTCTGTGGGAGTGTGGTACTTCTCCGGACGAGCCAGCCCATTCATGCTGCAGGGTCATACCACTAGTTAATTTTACATTAAATATGTATATTCTAATGATATTACAAATAAGCAGGAACAAAAGTAGGTATGTCAGGAATGTTTGCAGTCACCGTCAAGGGAGCCAAAGACCCAGTTGTGTCACTAGTCCCCTAGGATTCAATATAGGCTGCACGTTGTTCTCAACCTTCGCAGCGCCATAACCGTCTGATGCAAAGACACGACCTTTGTCGGCTTGTTATTAGCATACCGTGATTGTTTCTTGCAATTACCTGGGTTTAATGCTTAGATTATGTTTAATGTACAGTCTTTATTAACGTCATACTTACTTTATAACCACTGACAAAAAAAGCCCTGCTTTTTATTAGACATCTGCTTCTAGTTGTTGTTTGTGCGTTTTTGATGAACAAGGGGCGACCGAAAGTAGAATGACGCAACTATTACAAAATCAGAGTCTTGATTATATGTTTGTTTAAATAATTATTTTTTAGTATCTTAGAATCCCATATAATTGTTATGTAGCACACAAAAGATAAACATGCGATCATGCCGAGCAAAAGATCATTAAAAATAAAATCCAAAAATATATTCAGCATTTTAAAATTTGTAAACTGTTTTACTGTTTCTGATGTTAATTTTGTTTTAAACGTTTTATATTCCAAATTATTATACTCTTACATCATTTAGCAAAAACTCGGTGACGCATTATGAATAGAAAACAAAGGAAACAATCATAATTACATATATGTGTATCAGGATATACAATAAGATATGTAATTACGATGAACGGAAAATTGCCGATGATGTACGGAATACTAGATATAAAGAATTACTAGATTTCCATGAAATATGTCACCGCAATGAGCAGCGATTAATAAAATTATTGTCAGAGACTAGGAGCTTTTTGCATTCTGCTCACTTATGCTCGGAATCAATTAGGAATGGACAGCATTTAACAATGATCGTTTTAATGTGAATTACAGTATCATATTATCCTGGCTCTTTTCGGAGCCGTAAAGCTGAACGCGGAATAAAGTTCACGTCTTGATTCCTTTACGTGGTAGACAGAACCAAGAGATGTGAGACTCGAAGGCCACACTTAGCTGAATGTGTGGTCAGTTCTATTGATGTAATGGACATTCAGATAGAGTGACAGATTTTTAGTTCTTTTCCTTAATTAACTTAAAATCTGAACGGGACGAGTAGCTGCTAGCACACTTAATATCGTTCTCAGACCATCACGTAAGCAATGAGACTTTGATAGAAAAAAATGAACTGTTTATAATATGTACGATTTTACAAAGTAATTACATTTTTTTAAATCTCATAAGTGCCGAGCTGATGCGAGCCGGCCGTCTGAATCCGTCCTTACGTGGATCTTTGTAGGAGGCGAGGCTGACTGATGACTATCACGGAATGATTCTTGTAACAACTATGTGAATTACAATGCGTAGTAATTGTTTAATTAAATATTGAATCAATACATATTAATAGCGATCACTTCAACTGTTGCCATTTGAATAAGACCTATTGGTAATACATATTCAATTTTTGATTAAATGCAACTAAGGTAAAATAATTCTTTGAAAATAAAAAGCCAAAAAATCTGTAAAAAATTACTATTTAAATAAATATTTGTTATTTCTATTACCGTTATCATCATTAGTTTCCAAGACCCACTACTGGGAATATAACACTTATTACATCTTCCTTTAATCTTAAACTTCTAGTATATGCTGGGCCTCTTAAATAAAATAACGTATATTTGTTATTAAAATAGTTTGCGTCACTGACTTTAATTAAACGTAGGTAGGTAGTTAAAGCTAATAAGATTTTTTTATTCTTTTGAAACATAAAAATCTCACACAATGGCGACGAAAATTCCTTTCAGCATTAAAATATCATAGATGCATACCGATAAGGACCTTTTGTATGAAATTAAAATAGCTTTTTTTGTCAAATTAAAATGGATAATTGTCGCATAATAATAGTAGTAGAACCATAATAACTAAAATAAGTATAGAAGTGATAGACTGGGCTGGTATAGACAATTTTGTGACAACAGATAAGGTTTATAAGAGTGGGAGATGGTCTAGGAATATATGGATACAATGTAGTTGGCGCAGTCGATAAGGCAAAGAAGGAGGTAACAATTCCGTTAAAATTAACCAAGGATATTGTATGGAACTTATAGGCTGTACTGAGCTATAAAAAGTGGATAAGGATAGGAAGATGATAATAACGAACAGTAGATTACAGAAACAGTAACGTAAATACGTTGTAACTGTTACAAAATGTTAAAAATACAGCACAACACGACGACGATGATAGCGATGTAATCTGTGGCATGATCTAATTTAAAATGGGGTCTATTCTGTCCAGTTGGAAATGTAGGAAATGGCCGCAAATGGCAATAAGGTAATCGTCGGCTTCCCGCGCGGGCGCGGCGGTGACGCTATCTATCCTCCTAGCTCCTACATCAATTACAATTTCTATACTAACTTTGGCCCGCAGATTTATAAATGAACTTTTGTATAGGAGATTTATTTAATTATACAAAAGAATGTTCCACCTTTCGAATTAAAAACTACTTATATATTTTTCAGTAAAATGTTTCAACCTTCATAAGTTACATATTTTAAATTTACAAACAGTCTATACGATTTTCATTTCAAAGTCTATACGATCTTCCATGCTGGTCTTGGAGGAAAGAAAAACATAGAATACGAGTGTGTACAACAGAGGAGGAGGAGGCTTAAACAAGGGTTTCATGCCATAGGCTTCTCACATAGCTCTGTCTGCACCGTAATGGATAACAACTGATCTGACTAAACGGACAATTTACGTGTTTGTATAGTTATAAACCATAGGAACACCTAAGTTTCTTTTCTACTCATCGCTCAAGCCAAGGTGCGCCTTAGTCATTACCACGAACGCGACTTTTATTTTGATTAAAGATCAAAGCCATTATCACGAATTATGTCTCTTCCAACAGCTAAAAGCGTCAATACCACTATATTTTGTATTGTTTTCTTTTAATACTAAGCTCTTATTCTTCTTTTAAAAATAAAATCAGTTTATTTAGTTTACGGAGATGGTACTTATTATAATTTAAGGTCTCTACGACAGGAAATCCTAGTGTAGAATCCATTGCATTGGCAGAGGCCTTAAATTATATTGGTATACCTTGCCCAGAAAATTCAAAGAATTCATAACAATAAATAAATAACTACTCTAAACTTAATTAATGTCTGTGTAATTATTTCTTAAGTTTACGCGAATATTAGACATTGAAATGAAACAAATTCCTTTGTGTGTAGTGCTAGTTATTAAACCGCGATAGAATCCGTTAAATTTGTTTCATTTTAATGTCTGTGTGTAACAATTTGTCAAATATGTAAGGTAAATAAATAAGAAAATAATGTTTCTTAAAATGGGTAGGTACCAAGTTTAATGGATGTGAATTTTTTGTTCACAAAAATACGTCTGAATATTTCCACTTCGTTACAAGTAAAGAGCTGAAGAATAATTTTAATGATAATTTATTAATTTTCACGTGGATGATATAATCTAAAGTGTGTAAACAAAATGTAAATTTTCGAGAGAGTTCATTTTCTCCCACACTCTCACTCGGGATCTATACGGGTTGGTACGAGCCTCGCTACCCTCCCTACTAGCTTTTTGCCCGGTTTTTTGGATTCAAAAAGTAATTCAGGCAACTTTAAATTAGATATTCTAAGCTAGCTATGTCACAAATTTCATAACTATGAAGATTCCCTTCATTATATTTAAAAGTAGTATGCATTCGTATATATTGTAGGAAAGACGAGATGAATAGGTAACTGATACTTCTCGCGCTATTTGTTGTAACCTTGCTTATTATTAGAATCAAAGGCTCTAACTATTCAACGTTAATAAAATTTATGTAATTCAAATTGAGATTTCTTTTTATTCTGCCAACTACAGTCAACAAAGTAAACCCTTAAGGGGTTTGGCATTATTAATATGCACTAGCTATTTCATGTTTTTAGTATAGTAACATATAGGTATATGTAATATATACGTAACATCCAAATTATATAAATCAAGTTGTAATTATGATCGAGTAAATAATTCAAATATACATATAATCTAACAATCAATATTAAGATAGAGTATGAAGTACTTGCATATTTATCTATTTACTGACCACCAAAATAAACATTACGGTTATAGCGACATATCTACTATGGAGTGTATGGAGAGCTGTGATTTCGTCACATTTACGAGTGGAAAGATAGCTTCTGATACCTTATTAAACATATTGAGGTCATACGCAGAAATATTTGTCACTGGAAATTCATAGCAAAAAATATCTCATTTATATTAAAGAAAAAAAAAAAATGATTCAGTCTTCCTGTATTGCGGATTTGAGATTTATGATACCATAATTTCCAATACTGTGATGAATACTTAATATGAAATTTTTAAAGGTTATTTTTACTATCTTATTAGTTTTAAAGGTTTTTATTGAGCAATTTACTGATATAATATGCAAATAAATAACGTTATAATTTTTTTGCTGATGACGTTCGATAACAATGTTTATTTTGGGATTTTAGTTTTTATTTATTGCCTTAGTTATTTCAGTTATATACTTATAATAATTATAGTATAAAAATTACTACATCCAACGATTTATTCTATATCTGCAACCAAAAAATTATTCAAATCCTATCAGCAACTTTGTATTAGGTGTATCAAGATTGAAAACCATCGAAGTTTCTAGATATCAACAAAAACTAAGTTGGAGCCGCGGGCGCTGCCTTAACACCCAATTTATCTGACATTACAGACGTTTTTTTGGTTCCCTAATAATGTCTGCGGCTGCGAGCCGACTATAATTGCATCCCGAGAACTGGTAGTGGAAAAAGATGGGAGTTACGCTCCGTAGATCCCCATGACGCCATGACTTGTTACTTTTGTTAAAAACCATTTGGATATTTTACTATTTCTCTCTCCCTCGGAAGACGGTGGAGTGAGTAGGACAAAATATAAGTTCAACTTCCATTAACTTTTTTGAGGCGTCGTAAGAGAACTAATAAATTGTGCATTTGAGTATTTTTTATAGTCATGCCTACTGTACTAATACTTTCCTGTGTCAGTTGCTTGTCAGTTGTAATTATTAGATATCATCAGTAATTCAGTATTTTTAATAATTTCTGGCGTGTTATAATTTACACTTTTAAATAGGTAGCTTAGGGCAAAAACAAATAAATATAAGTCCCGTTATAAGAAATCGAAAGTTCCTCGAACCAATCGATCTATCGATAATAAATAAAGGATTAAGATAAAAATGACTGTCTGACAATTAATGATATCACATCACCATTTACGTAATTTACAGGGCGTATCTACCACAAACTATTTATCACCGAGTACTTCTGACAACGTGTAATTGGACCTTGAATTTTAACAAAATTACTTTTTGCACGTTTACGGAATCATTAATTGTCCTTTAGGTCTCATCAATGTAACAAAAATATATAACTAGATACTTACTAAAATAATTATAGGAATATACAAACTGTTAAACATTAATTGGGTAATTCCAGCAAAATTTTGAAATTTGAGTTTTAAAAATTTCTTAATTTTTTTTTTGATATTTAATTATTCTTTGCTATGAATTTTATAGTACTCGTGTTACTAATTGTCAACGATATAGTGGTCCCCAAAATACAAGAGTTTTTTATAGAATAAAGAGGGTAGTAAAAAATTAGAGAGAGAGGCTT
>JADGIL010034371.1:0-13266 GCA_020352625.1 Cactoblastis cactorum
TCTTTTCTTGGTGCGTTATTTTCATTTTTGTTGTACGCATTGGTTGCTTGTGAGGGCAGTAGTGTATTACGTTTTTGGCGCGAATCTGGACGGCGCTGGGAGATACTACGTTTCATTGGTCAGTTGCGGTAAAAATTAGGTAAGATGCATAAGTGACGTTATTGCACCGTAGGTGCGATATGTCTAAATGAATACTGCTGCTCAGCAAAAAAATCACAGAGCTTATGACCTTACTAGATAGGTTTATGAAGTATCGAAAGATTTCAGAATAGAAGGTTGTAAAGATAATTATCTAATTACGCAATTATATTTGTGAAACACCGTTATTTAAATTAACCTACGATTGATTTTCCGTATGTGCTAAGAAAAGTGGCAAGTAAAAGGAGACTGCAGTAATATATGCGCGTGCACAAACTTATTAAAAATTTTAACCTTATCACTCAGTGATAAGGTTGAAAACAATTCTTCCGTTAAGGAAGCTAACAATTTGTAAAAATATAAATTTAGCACACTTTTATTTACATTTTTTATAACTATGGGTTGTATTTCTTTCGTTTTTGTGTTTTGTAATATATTTCCAGTCTTTGTATAATGTTAGATGTGATTGAAAATATCCATAGTTATAATAAATGTGTGAAACGGTGCCTCTGTAATCTAATTGTAATATCCTTTTGTGCCTATAATATTGATAGGGAAATTTCTAAATTAGCACTTAATGTGAATACGATTATTTTTTAATTGAATTAACGCCTAGTAACACTCACTCGTTATTCAATAAAAATTTTGCTTCAGTTTTTATGTGCTTATAGTAATTTGTTTGTAAAATAAATATTCGTGTTGTTATAGTAGTATATTGACAGAGCATTTTGGTGATTTTTGATTGATTTTGAATATGGTTCCAATATTTCAAATAACTCTACATATAATATATGTACATATTTCGAATTACTTATTACATACTTTTATGACTACCGCTCAATATTAAGCTCACAAAAATGTTTCTGAAGGTAATTCAACGTATTTTTCAATATTATTGATTTATTTATATTAATAATAATAATTTTTGAACTATCAAGTCAATGGGTAAATACCCATTGATTTGATAAAAACTAAAACCGAATATTTTTTGTACTATCGATTCTAAATGAATATTATAACGAACTATCTATCCGGTTTCGGTTTTTTATTAACATAATTATTGTACTTACCTTTTAACAGTATTTACTGGATGGTCGATCGATTTAAGTACGCAGACAAAATGGTAAATATTATTTAATTTCAATTGTTCTGTTTACCCCGAGCTACAAGATGGGTCGTCTAAAATAATATACAAAATCTTCTTGCGGAGTATAGTCTATAGAGGAGGCAGGATTCATAATCTCAGTAAAGCTTATAAAAATATAATTGAGAAAGATGGTGCAAAATACGTATAATACAACTTTAAATGGAGGCATCATATTTTTGAACCATAAATAACAATAAGAGACGTTCTTTTAATCAAGCACGGCGCTAGTGTCTTTGGATGTTATGTAAAAAAAAAATATTGCTCAGATGTGTAGTATAGAATGACAATTGAGCAATAAAAGTTGAAATAATCGAATCCTGTTTTCAATATTATTCTTGAAACTATCGTCAAATAAAGTTGTGAAGAGTGATAATAAAGGAGTGCCAAGTGTTAGGTTAGAGGTCAGAGACTGCCTTAGAGTACCGACTAGTCAGTCGTCTTGAAGTACCGGCGTACAGTGCGTGAGAAACGATGAGAAATAACGAGAAACTGGTGGCAATTCAGTGCAATGCTCTAGTACTCAGAGCTTTTTTCCTGACTCATATCGAGGTTAAAGTTAGTAATAAATTGAGTGACAATTTGTCACTTTTATTTTGTTCATGGGACGCGAGATCTTGAAAACAATAAGGTTTGACTTGACACTAAAAGTGACATTTAATTTTTTAATTTATGACGACAAATATTTTAACAGTGTAGCACTGCAGACTGTGTAAACTAGAACAAATATATCTAATATTTACCCAGTTAGTATTTTTTTTATTTGTCTAGTTGATTCAGTCGTCTTTTAATTCTTAAATGAGCCGCTTAGTGCATACATCGATTAACTCCAGAAAACGATAAGTTGAGAAACGCGATGTGTAATGTACCTATATTGTTTTTAAAAATTCCTCTGATAATATGAATTCGAATATATAATGTGGAATGCATAATTGCAGAGATANNTGACTGATGGAGTTAATCGATGTGCGCACTGAGCGGCTCAAAAGTTAGCTTAAGCGTATGAATATTTTATTTATTAACATTTATATTCCATGCGACTGTTTTGTATAATTTTGGTTTTGTTATAAGTTATGTGTATATAATGTATCATTAGATGGACTGAGTCATGGTGTTTCTAAAGTGAACAACAACCATATCTAGTTAGAAAATCGTATATTAATAGCTCAGCTGTTTAAATTCGTTACTTATACTAAGATTATAGAAATGCAAAACAATTCGAAACATTAACTTATCTAAGGTGTTACCAAACCAATCGTCGATCGACTGGTTTAATTGTAACTATCGATTGACGGATATCGTTCGACTAACCGATTGATAGATTGTCAGTCGGCAAGTTATTTATAGTGCGAATAGTAATGACCTAAGGCTACGTTGAATTCAGTAACGTAACAATAGCCGAAGTATTGATTGTAATAATCCTGACAATAATAAAAAAAAAATAGTGCAAATATTACCCTGGCTCGTATTTCGGAGCGTTCCAAGCCATAATAGACTTTATTATGTCCATAAAAAAAATGGCGGTTTTATCTAGGTGTTATAAAAAACTATTGCAGACCCATTTAATATTCGTTTTAAATGTTATTTACATGCAAGTAAAGTCAATATTGACTTGACATTTGTGCATTCGCGTACGCCTTGTTCTTCAATGTATGTGATGAAGAAAAATTGTGATTAACAACTTAACTACATCTGTATAAACTGTTTTCATTAATTTGGTCGTCAGTGTTACAATAAAAACCATTAAAAATAAAGTCTTCTAATCAAGTTAGGTTACGTAATAATAATTAATTAGTAACTAGTTAACTTGTATAATGTAAAAAAGGGCGGAAGCTATTTTTATAATATTGAAATGTATGTTTTTTATTGTTATTGTCTTGACATGTACGTGCGCAATGTTAACTAACAAAATCATGTTATTATTACCACCTGTAACATTATGTTGACTAAATAAAAAAAAAATCATTCAATCCAGCTTTATTTCATCTACTATATCTTGTTAACTAAGGTTTATTTTGCTGTCTCAGTGCAGGTCGAAATAAAAAAAAACAAAGTTGACAGTTATTATTTTTATTTTCTATTTTTCAACAACGACATACTTATCAGAAAATAAAATTAGTCCCAAGACAATAAATGTCGAAATAAAAATATAGCAACATTATCACAAGAAATAAATCCTATTCAGAATAAAATTACACGATAGTACAAACTAAACAATGGATACACAGTGCACTTAATACAAAACATTCTCATGTAATCACACCCACAGAAGATCGAGCCGCCATTCAGGCGTTCAGTGAGTGGGAGAACCGGAGGCTCAACTTCGGGCGGGGGTATTTTTATAGACCGGTAACGCTTCTGTAATGCCGCGGGTATTGCAGTTGTCTATGGACGGCGGTGATCACTTAACATCGCGTGACCCGCCTGCCCGTTTGCCTCCCTCTGACATAAAAAAAAAAACTTTGGTAAATATAATGACAAATCTAAGCGTCGTCATATTTTAACATCGACTTGACGAAATATACTTAGCACTTTCAAATTTGCTTCACGGAATGAAAGATACACTATTTGTTGCTTATATAGAAAACAAATAAATGCGAAACGTATTTATTACTTACAAAAAAAAAAATGCAGAGTGATTTTATACTCCCGAATTTTTAATCGAATGAATACGGAAATACAAATTATATAACAGTCTAATAATGTCAGAACGTCGTAGTAATCTAAGGTAACGGCGCAAGCGTAAATGTCCCCTTGTGTTAAAATGTCTCTTTTTCGTAATGTCTGATTCGCAAAATGTCTCTACAGTGTAGGTTTTCAAAGCATTTTTCATCATCATTTCGCAACAAAGAGACATTCTGCGCCTGAGTCGAATTTAACGTACATACTCACTAATATTCTTTTATAACTTAATCGTTTACTACTTACGAAAACTATCAATATCATAATTTTTACACGATCAGCGATGAGGAGGTGAGTAAGTAATCATATAATGAGTACAAGAATATTACCTTGACATAAATCAATAAAAATAAAACTGAATCAAATGTTTAGCCAATTTGACGAAATCGTTACATAATACTTAAATCATAAGAATTAACGATAGTCGCCAATTTCATAAAAAAAAGACCTAAGATTCAAAATGAATATTTACTCACCAGTACGAATAAAAGAAACAGCGCCAATCACTATAGCTTATCGACTAGTTATCCAGATCCCTAAAAATACTCGTGTAGGTTTTTGTTCACAGAAGAATTGGAAAAAAAACAAATATAGAAAATATCAATGGCCACTAAAAAAACCATTTTCGTGGAAAAAATTGGACTAAATTTGAATTGAATACTAAAAACTTGTTTCACACAGATTCACTTACGCTTAACAATAATGGCAATTGGCAGCTTTATTAGCTGGTAAATAAAAATGTCTAAATATATACAGCTCCTTACATCGGTTTAAAGAATGTAATGTAAAAATTAACTACCATAAGGACTTGTAGTTAAAAACAACGCTCTCCCTTAAAAACTCGCCTACTTTAATTTTACTTATAGGTAGAGTTGCCATGGTAAAATAAAAAAAAATTAAGTTGTGACTAAAATTTTTCCAATAAATTACATGCTATTTTGGAAATGCCAAAAAATTACGGGAGCTAACATTATTACCAAAAATATACATTAAAATATACTTAATTACTATCTTTTGTAAAAATATTTAGGTATGTTACGGCCTACATTCAAAAATATTCATGTTATATTTTAATTTCGTTATCAAAATCAGCTGTTCAAATTATTTTGTACAAAACTGACAGATAAACACACTAGAGCGTTCGTTAATTTCTCAAAGCTAATTAATTATGTGTAAAACTAATTGTCAATCTTGCCAAGTGGCAATACTAATTTAAAATTTCAAAATCGACATGATAATAAACATCTCAATGGTTATAGTACATAATAATGTTGGTGCAAAATGTGACAAATCCCGTAAAACTTCGTACCTTTCAGGTACACTTATGTTAATCTAGGACAATTATTATACTAATTTCTTATACATACAATGTTTTATGATTTAGATAATATTATTTATTATCGCACTCATAACACATCAACAAAACGATCTAAAATATAAACGTGCTCTTTACTCAAACTATAGTATTTATAGATAACTTTTTAACGTTTTTAAGGTACTGTGCCGCAGTAGCGAAGTTGACACTGATGTAAATAGAAGGATTATGGGTTAAAAATGTCATCTATGGAAATGTTAGTTATATCATTAATCACTTCAATTCTCGTAATAGCGATATTTATTTACATATTCTTTATTCCTAGCCAAACCTTATTAATTTCTTTGTCTTTATATAATAATATATTTTAAAACAAGTACAATGAGAAGAAAACCGACCGATCAATACATTATCTTACGTATGGAGCCTAGATCATGATTTTGTGTACTAAATCATTTTTAGTCAATAGTTATAACGGGAATACTGACATCAATATCCATAGAGTCGTCGTCGGTGAGATGGACGACATCGTCGTCCTGCTTCTGCTGGTTCTGATAGAGCGAGAGAACATCAGATATGATCGGTGACTGCGCCATCAGGTGCAAACTCCTCTCGTCAGGATCAGGGACTTCTGACGCGTCCTGGCTTTTTTCGTCTTGGCTCTCGACAATTGTCTTGATGTCATTCGAGTTGACATACTCTGTCAACTCCTCTGGCACTTCATCGTCCTCTCTGTCCTCAGGATCTTCATGGCCGTAGTACTTTTCGTCGTCTGCCTCGTCTTTAGGAATGTATGTGTTTATTAAGACTAGGAGATTCTCATCGCACGTGAAAACTTTCGTAGGATCAGCATCTTCGACGTCACATTGGTGTCGCGAGAATAGTTTAGAAGACGTAAAGAATTTTTTGCAGTTCTGGCATTGGTTCTGCAAATGCGCCCGATAATGGTTGTGCAGGTTGGGGAAGTCTTCGCCGCAGACCGCGCACGGCTCCGCCTTCACAATAGCCCGGTAGTGCATCTTCTCGGTCGACTTGTGCACTGATTTCATGTGCTTTATAAACGGCCCGTATTTGATGAAGTGCTCGTTACACTTCCGGCACTTTATGGGCTTCTTGTTGTATTTTCTACTTCGATGCGAAAAAGCGTGGATGTTGAACGCGTCCATTGTTTTGAACTTAAGCGGACAGAAGCGACACGAGATCGAGCCCGAGCCTCGATGTATCTTGAGATGCTTTAGCTTCGAGCTCACCCTCGTTATCGGCTTGAAACAGAAGTCGCACTCTTGGTACTGAGACTCAAGGCTGCCTTCGCACCTCTCGGCAGTTTCATCGTCGCTTTCAATGCTGCACAAATGATTGTCGAAATCTATACGAGAGAAGAAGTACTCTCCGCACTTCTTGCACTTATTCTCCTCGTGATAATCCAAGTGCCTATGCAGATTGAAGAATATTTTTTTACAGATCGGGCATTCTTCTTCAATGGACTCCTTGGGCAGGACCACCCACTCTTTATCGTCACCGTGCTCCTCTTTCATGTGGCTGATCATCTCGCGGAAAGCCACAAAAGTCTCATCACAATGTTCGCATTTGGTAGGGTTGTCAACGTTCAGTTGCGAGAAATGATGATTTTTGTGTTTCCGGTAAGAAGTCATCGTGTTAAATTTTCTATTACAATAGATACAGCCGAAAAATCCGACTGTTCGGTGGTAAACCTTGTGAGTGTTTAAACAATATTCGTTTTCGAACACTTTAAAGCAATAATCGCACACAAAATCTTTCTTATCTGAAGAAGCTTCTTTGTTAACTTTGATGCCGTGCTGCGTTCGTAGATGGCAATCTAGTTTAACTTGCAAATGGAAAGCTTTGTAGCAAACGTGGCATTTGATTTTTCTGGGATGAGGTTCGGTGTCTCCTATTAGCTTTTTCTTGTCGCAACTGAACGCCAAGTGTCCCTCTAAGAACCGCAGCGAGCTGAAGTAATCGAAGCAATAGTTGCATCTAAGAGAGTTGTGGTAATCGAGATGGCGTTCATAATTCCCTTTACTAGCCAAGATCTTGAGGCATACGGAACACTGCAAGTCCTTCAGTGGGCCGGTCAGAGCCTGCTCGTTCCGGTCTGCGATCCAAGTCTCCTCAATGTTGTGAACGTCTCGTAGGTGATGGTGGAGAGCGTAGCCTTTAATGAACATCTCGTCACACTGCGTGCATTTGAGCGGATTCTCCAGAAACTTCGTAGTCAAATGTCCTTTGATGTGAAGTCTGTGGTTTTTGAGCGATATCGTCTTCTTCCCGCAGAATTTGCATTTAAAGAACTCCGGCTTTCTCAAGTGCGCTTCCTCGTGGCTCTGCAGTCTGCGCTGGTCGAGGAACACTTTGGCGCACAATTTGCAAGAATAATACATCGGTGGCGGCGCATCGGGGTCAGTTTTGATCATCTTACTTTCAGGATGCGTCCGTTTTATATGTCTAATCAAATGCAACAAATCGGGGTAGTATCTCGTACAAATAGGACACTTAACTTTACCTTTCCTCAATTTCTCTATTCGCTTTTTGTGACACATATTATCAAAATTGTGTCCTTTAAGATGGCGCTTGAAGTACTCTTCATCTATGTAGCCTTTTCCGCAAATATTGCATTTGTATGGACCGTTTTCATCTTCATAATGTTCTCTAATATGGTATTCCAGCCTTCTTTTATTCGTAAACTGGACTTGGCAGATATGGCACTCGTGTCTGTTGCCGAAGAGGGACGTTTTGGATTTGTGCCAGGAGATGTGGCATTTGAGTGAGGTTTCAGAATCGCATACCTTGCCGCAGAGATGGCACGTGTGGCTTCCGTCGAAGACAGTTTTGTCTACGTTTTCAGGTAAGATATCACCGACTATGGTGTTCTGAATGTTCTCACCTCGTTTGTAGTGGATGGCCATGTGGGAGAGGTAGACCTTTCTGTATTGGAAGACTCGCTTGCAGATGGAGCACTGGTAGTCCTTGTTCTGGAAGCGGGTCTGCTTGTGGAAGTTCATGTGGGCGAGCGCGGCGCGCAGGTGCTTGCTCTTGCGGTTACAGATGGAGCACGTCAGGTGCTTCGGGTCGATGTTCGGGTCCTTGTAGTGCATGCTCATGTGCAGCCGGTAGTGGCGTTTGAAGCGGAATGTCTGGAAAGAAAGAAGGATTGCTTGACTCGAAATCAATAGCTGGTAGCAATTTTAAACAGATTTTTGAGTAAATAATTTGAATGGTATTATAACTTAGCTACACACTATGTCTTTAGTATGGATTAAGTACAGAACAATATTAAAACAAACGTGAGAACAATCGTGAAAATAGTTTTACGTATCCATAACAAGATCATGCACCAACCTCTTTGCAAACGAAGCACTCGACCTTGCTCTCGATGTTGTTGCCGACGTTGGAGTGCCAGTTGACGTGTCGCTTGAGCGAGATGAGCGTGCCCAGAGTCTTGCCGCACATCGGGCACGAGAATCCGCTCAGATTCACGTGCGGCTTAGAACTCGACGGAACCTGACCACGTATAAATAAACATTTAGGAACAAATCGCACAGATCGAAGCCGCAAAGCAATTTCGAGACTTTTGTAATGAAATACTCAACGATATGCTTTTTATAAATAGGCAAAAAAGGGCAGCTCTTAATATTTTGTTTACTCTCGCTCGCTTCTCTTTATTATAGCTTTCATTTCATCTTTAAAAAAATGTGATAGTTTTAAAAATATTTAGGGACAATTACAGATTGATTAAGTTAACAAAGAGTCCCAAAGTCTTAAACTTGTGTTAGGAGATATTAATTACACGATGTTATATTAAAAAATATGAAAAACAAACATAAACAAACATTAAATTTTCAGGCTAATCACAAAAAACAATTTGCTAATCGGAACAAGATAAAATAAAAAAAAACCGTACCAGTCGAACTTAAACCGGTGGTGTAATGAAAATTCTGAACCCCAAAGGATGAAGAAAAGAAAGCAGTCTCACCTCCAAGCCGTTGTGACTCTGGATGTCGTCCAGGGGCTCCGTCTTCGTCACAACGACCTCACAAAAATCCGCCAGCTCAGACCCTCCCTGCAGTTTGGGCACCTTTGGCTTCGGCACCTGCTTCAGTCTATGTATCAGCTTGATGTGGTTTGCCAGGCCACTACACGCCTTAAACTTTTCCCCGCACTGCGCACAAGTATAGAGATTCCTTGGCTTTATATTAGCAGTAATATGCTTCTGGTTGTGCTCATTAACGGCGCTGACTTTCATCTCGATGTCGCAAATGAGGCAACGCACAGAACAGTCTTTCAGGTTTATCTTTGCTCGCTTGTGTCCGGAACTCATGTTGTGTTTAGTGCGTTTGTGCTGCAGTAGTAGCCGCTTGTACGAGAACATCTTCTCACAGATATCACAGGTGAGATCTTCAGCATCTTCTTGACTAGATTCAGAGTCGCTAGCAGCGTATTTTTCAGTCAACAGGCTCGTTGAAGGAATCTTGTCTGGTGGTACTTCCACTTTCACATCTACAGGTACTTCCGTGGAGTTTGTATGGACTCTAATGATGTGGTTATCGAGGGATTTTTTGTACGAGAACGATTTGATGCAGTAAGGACATTTGTTGGGCCCATGAGGCATGTAGCCATGGTAGGTGGTGTCTGACAAACAGTCATCTACTATACCAGACCTGAATGAAAAGATACATATAATATTAATAAACTTAATTAATATATTAATAAACTTGGAATAGAGTAATAAGCCAAGTAAATTTACACTTATTAGACATACCTGGAGTCACCATCCTCGTCTTCAATATTTGACATGTGAGCAGCAAGGTGCATAACGAGTAAGTCCTGCGTCGCCAGCTGCTTGTTACACACGCGACAATGGAAACCCTCCCCGGCAGTCTCCAAGGAAGCCCTAGCCAACGGTTTCTGCTCAAAGTGTATGCGTAAGTGACTCAGGTAATTTTGTATTCTCGATATTGGCTTCTCGCAAACCGTACATACATAACCAGTTACTGGCTTCTTTTCAGGACATTGGTGGAAGTGCTCTGTATGTACAGAGAAGTTGTCGAACGTCGTCCCACAAAACATACATGGAATGGAAACGGGCGCTTTTGGCAGCACTATCGTATCTATTTTTGGAACAGCGGCGTGAATCACACGCATATGCTTTCTAAGACTGTCCAGGGTTTTAAACCTTGCCGTGCAGATATCACAATCCAGTCTTCCTACACCTGGCACTTGATCGATCGGCTGAAGAGATACCAATAGCTCTTTTTGTGGAGACACAACAGGTTGTGGTTTTCCAGTGCAAGAGGACATGTGTCGCTTTAGCATTATTTTCAGCTTGAATGTTTTATCACATTTCTCGCAGCTCAACTTATTCTCATCATCTACAGCATCTTCTTCATGATCTTCATCTTTAGGTATACTTACGACGGCGTTCTCTCCAAGCGCCTGCCTCGTGTGGACTCGCATATGACTTGCGCGACTGCGTACTGTCGTAAACACCTTTTCGCATTTCGAGCATTTGTATAGGCCTTTTGCTAGTGGTTCGTCCGAGTCAGTTTCCATCGAGAATTGTGAAGCACTATTGTCGTATTCATAGTCTGAGTCAATGTAGGACGTGTTAGGAGATTCAACTCTGGGCTTTTTTATGTGCGAGTTTTTGAGTTCTTGAACACGTTTTGTAGGAAGGTCATGTGAACGTGAACCGACGGACGCGGCGTCGACGCTGCGACTGCGGCTCCGCTTTCGGGTCCTGTTGTTTGGGGTTTGGTCAGCAGACGACGAGGGCTTAGACCGTTGGTTGGAAGTGTCGGTGTGTGTCGAGAATGCAGAGTCACTGCTCTGCCTGTTGGGAGGTGGTGGAGTGATGCTGAAACCTACAACGATCATGTCATTCTCTGTTAAAAGTATTTAATGAAGATCTAGATCAGTGGTTCTTAACCTTTTAACCATTTGACTAAATTTCCGTTATGCCATGGACCAGTTGGACTACTGATTTGGAGGTACTAATAAAGTAAATAAATGTACCACTTCAGATATTTCCAGGGACCACTAGTGTTCCACAAGAAAGAACCACTTAAGAACCACAAATCTAGATTCTAGTTTAAAACAGAAAAATTTATTTATGCATTTATCAAGGAGAGGGTCCTATTTATATGATGACATAAGTTTTACATCAATACACCATTCAAATTAAAAGCTGTTTGACTATGATGGTTCCTTTACCATTTGGTCTTTGGAAGTCAGTCATGTATTTAAAATATGAATCTTTTTTTAAGAAACTAGACTTTCTAAGGCAGTGTTTTCACTATATAACACAACAATCTTCCTAAACTTGGGAATCACTCAATTTTGTTTATTTTCCATACAATAATACTGTTTGCAACATCACACCCACTGTCAAACAAACAACAATAAATATTAAAGTAATCATATATCAATTATTAATATTACTTTCTAAATCTCCTAAATAATCAAAAAGGGCTGTAATGAACTCTACTGAAAGCATAATGTTATTTTGTTTTACTACTACTTTTGGAAAACTATAATGTTGAAAAGATTTTAATAAATTGGAAGTTCCCTATGAAGCTGGCAGAGTCACATAGGAATTGTTTGCAAATATGAACATATGACGTATTTATTCCTTGAAGGCAGACAGAGTCTGAAAAACTGCTAGACAACACTTAGCTGTATTGCCTAGGAGATTTTCCCTAAACCTTTATACAGAATCCTTGTTTTAACCAAAGGCCTTATTTTTTTTTACAGTTTTCATAGAATGAGAAGCACATTTTTTTTCTTTTGCACAATGCACAATATTTTTTTTGCAGACCACCATAGAATATAAAAAGAAAGTATAAACATATATGTATATTTCAAACTATGTCTGCAACGTCGTCCGCAAGTAAATAATATTGTCAATATCTCGGGTTCTATGTAGTGCATCAATATACAAAAACAAAAGCTATATATTAATTTAGGCCTTCTATAATACAACTGTGAACACTGCATCAAATTCCATTCAGTAGTTTTTGTGTGGTGTGCATGCAAACATACAGACAGACCAAAAAGACCCCTATATTTATTTAAATTAATATCTCACATGTACAGAAAGCTTGGTTACAGTTATATAGTATACCTGGAGGTGGGACATAGTTTCTCCTGAGCTCTTGATCAGCTCTCTCGCACTGTTGCTTGAATATATATGCGCTGCTGAGCTTCTGCACACATTCTGAGCAGATTTTGTCTGGTAATCCATCACCCTCATACACCTAAAATAAATTCAATTTTTTTATCATTACATGATATAGGTACATACAACAAAACATCCTGAAAATGAAGAAGCAATAAATAGAAGAAAAAGTGTATAGACACTGAAGTACAAAAGCTGTTCCTTGGCTCAGTTTAACAATTATGCTCCAATATTGACTCCAACCCAAGATTATAGGGAAAATGTTGGAAACTCCTCATGAACATGGTACCACACCCAGCCAGGACAAGCCTGAAACGTTCTAGCCGAATAAACCAGGAGGCACAAATTTTTAAAGGAGTGACACACTCTGGGATGAGGCGGGAGACAGCCGATCGCAACCGGACTGACGCAATCAACCGACTATGCAGNNTTAGCTTCGTTGTCCATGGTTGGACTCTTTGTAATTATGTAGGTTCTTTATTTCTCCTCATTTTCTAATTCGCCTTCGCTGTTTCTACCAGTCGGTATATTAGCGTTGCTGCTATAAGAAATTGTTTTTTATTTTTCGCGAGGTCTACCCATTCTAGTGAGCTTTTGTTGTAGTGTTTCGTCTTTTGTAGCGAATTTTGCCACGTAAAGATAGGGGAGCCAACTTTTAATCTCCTGAATTTATTGTTCTGTTTTTTCCTGTTGCATTAAGTTCCATTATTTGCGTAGCTCAGTCCCCAAGTCCCGTAAATCTATTCGTTCGTATCTTAAGTTCTCTCTTTCATATTGATATGCGTCGGTAGT